>JADBJO010000269.1:112500-120000 GCA_016801955.1 Conus betulinus | reverse complement strand
TCACGCCGTACTGTACAGGTTTCTCGTACTGGAGTGAGCTTGAGAGAGTGAAATGGCAGGTGTCACGCCGTACTGTTTTGTGATTCTCGTACTGGACAGATTTCCCGCGAGTGGAAGGTCAGGTGTCCGCCGTACAATTCAAGATCATCCATGGACAGATTTCCCGCGCTGGAAGGTCTGCTTCAATGCTCTAGATGTCACGAAATTAAAAAAAGTCCTTCAATCTGACTAGACACACACGACACACAAAAACCCTTTCTGACACACACACACACACCACACACACACACACACACACATGCGCGCAGGACCACACGCCCCCCCCCCCCCCCCACCCCCCCCCCCCCCCCCACACCACACACACACACATGCACATGCACGCACGCACGCACACACACACACCGCACACATACACAATGATCTATCTATCTATCTGTCTGTCTGTCTGTCTGTCTGTCTCTCTCTCTCTGTAGATGTTATATATATATATATATATATATATATATATATATATATATATATATATATATATATATATATATGTGTGTGTGTGTGTGTGTGTGTGTGTGTGTGTGTGTGTGTGTTGTATTTGTGTGTGTATGGAGAAGGGAGGGGTATGAGAGAGACAGACAGACAGACAGAGACCATGCCCAGCGAATTTTTTCAAAACGGATTTTTCTTTTTTCTTTCTTTTCTTTTTTTCTTTTATTTTTTTCAATTTTCTTTTTAAAAGAAAAAGGCATTATCCTTCATGCAAGCATGAGAGTTTTCAATTTCACTCGATTTATTAGATTTTCTTCTTCCTTTAGTTTTTTTTTTTTTTTCTCCCCCCTTCCCCCCCCCCCCCCCCCCCCCCCCCCCCCCCCCCCCCCCCCCCCCCCCCCCCCCCCCCCCCCCCCCCCCCCCCCCCCCCCCCCCCCCCCCCCCCCCCCCCCCCCCCCCCCCCCCCGGCATCTCTCTTAGCGCCCTCACAACCGGAGATCCTGCATTGTGATGGAATGTAGAAAAATTTCAGATGCTTTCCTTGCTGATGTAGGAAGCTGGATAACAACGTGCTTTATTTCCGTGGATAATTCAGGCCCTGTCATTTACAGCAGCTGATTGTTAGTCCTTCTGGCCGATCTCATTTAGATTCTGCACATTAAGTGGGATGGCCGTGAGAAGGTTAAGTGGTGCTTGCCATTAGCTGTAAAACTGCTGCAAGCTCAACTGTGAAAACAGTGGGGGCGGGGGGATGGGGGTGGGGGTGGGGGGGGCTGGGGGGTGGGGTGGGGGGCTGGGGGGGGGGGGGGGGGCAGGGAGTATAAACTTGAAAAAGGAACAGCAAAATAACAGTCAGCGTTGTTATTATTTAATTGTGAACCCCACTCCTATCCTCATTCCCACACTCCCACCCCCACCTCTCTCTGTCTCTGTCTGTCTGTAAGTCTCTCTCTCTCTCTCTTAGTCTCTCTCTCCTCTCTCAGTCTCTCTCTCTCTCTCTCTCTCTGTAAGTACATCTGTGTATACTCCGTTTCAGAGTGCGCGCGTGCACGCGCACCAACGTACCTAAACACATTCACAGTGTATAGAGATCGAAAGAGGAAAGCGTGTAAGACGAAGGGAGTGATGAGAAATGGGGTAATTTGCTCGCCTCCTATTCTTCCACCTGCCCCACGCACGCCATATTTTTTTTTTTTCTTTTTTTACTTTGGCAGTCTCTCTCTCTCTCTCTCTCTCTCTCGATCTCTCTCTCTTCTCTCTCTCTCTCTCTTCTCAAACTGAACCTTCTCTCCCCTCCTTCTGAACTGACATTCTCCATCTCGCTCTCTCTCTCTCTCTCTCTCTCACTCTTCTCTCTCTCTCTCTCCCGCCCCCCTCGTCGGGGTCGGTCTCTCGCGTCTCTCTCTCTCTCTCTCTCTCCTCTCTCGTCTCCTCTCCTCTCTCTCTCTTCTCTCTCTCATCTTCTCGTCCGGCCTCCTGAACTCTTCTCTCTCTCCCTGAACTCTCTTCTGAATTAACCTGACTCTTCTCCTGAAATCTCCTCCTCTCTCTCTCTCTCTCCTCCTCTCTCTCTCCACCTCTCTTCATCTCTCTCTCGCATCCCTCTCTCGCTCCTACTCTCTCTCCCTCTCTCGTTCTTCTCTCACGTCCCTCGCCTCTTCTCTCGCCTCCCCTCGGCCTATCCTCTCCGCCTCTCTCCTTCTCTCCTCGCTCCATCTCTCTCCTCTCTCTCCCTCGCCTCCTCCCCTCTCTCTCCCTCCTCTCCTCCTCTTGCTCACTCTCTCATCCTTCTCCCTCCTCTCCTCGTCTCTCTCCGTCTCACTCCTCTCCCCACCCCTCATCTCCTCTTCTCCTCTCTCCTCTCTCGCTCACTCTCCCGATCTCCCTCCACCTCTCTCTCCTCTCTCTCCCTCCCGCTCTCTCCCCCATCTCCTCTCTCGCTCCTCTCATCTCTCTCTCTCTTAGTTGCTGTGACCATGGTGGAAAGCTGGCTACTTTTAAAATAAAATCTATCTATTCGAAAATGTCGTAGCGGGTCATTTCTCGTTCCTGTCCCTCTGTCACTTTGACTCTTTCTTTTCTGTCTGTCCTGTCTTTCTTTCTTTTTCTCTTTTCTTCTTCTTTTTTGTTGTTGTGTTGTTTATTTGTTTTGCTTTGTTTTGTTTTGTTTTTCTCCTTTTTTTGCATTTTTAACCCATCTTTTCTGACATTTGTTTTTTTCCCCCTCTTTGGCCCACTTTTAAAATTTTGCCCTGGAGGGTTTTTTCACTTTTTTTCGGTCACAATTTGTATCATATCAGCTTTCTGGTCGAAATCTGGCAACTAGGTAAAACAGTGCACACTGCCCAGAACGAACACCCTGCGATATCTATTGTTACTGTTACGGGTGAGATTTACGTCCCTATCGGCCTGAGGCCCTTAAGGACAAGGTTCCTGCAGACATATGTCTACATCTTAACTTGGTACCTATTTGCCAGAATCAGATCAAAAAGGGGCGTAAACAAACAAACAAAAAACCATACTTGTGATCTGCCTATGCATGCATTCATGTACATTTTTCTGCACACTGGTGTGTGTGTGTGTGTGTGTGTGTGTGTGTGTGTGTGTGTGTGTGTGTGTTGTTGTTGTTGTGTTGTTGTTGTTGTTGTTGTTGTTGTTGTTGTGTTGTGTCTTGTTGTTGTTTGATTAGCTAATTCAGTAAACTGGGAGATGAAAATGAACAAGTATGGGTGGTGTCCCCAACTGAGCGCGTTGTTACCTGCCATTTTTTTCATCTTAGAAGACTCGTCATCGTGTTATTCTATTCAGGTATATCAGCTATAAATAGTTTGTATTCTGTTTATTGGTGGACGCTCCGTGTAATTGTCTTGGGTTATAATGGTAAAAATAAACAAATAGATAAGTTATGAAGAAATAGATGAATATAAACAGACAAATAAATAAAGAAATAGATAAATAGATAGATACACAACAATAATAAACAAATAAGGTTTCGATGGCTTATAGTTTCTGCCATAGCAAATCGTACGAGGCCTGCTAAATCATCCTAAGATTTTACCTGAATCATCTGAAAAGCTGACGTTTTGAGAGTGAATATGAATAAGTGCTATATCTTTTGTTTCCTTATACAGAAAAAATCATCTGAATAATTTTTTTTATAAACTACACCGTACGAACATTTTTCTAGAAGTCATTTTACAATTACATTAAACTTTTTAAGTTAATAAAAAAAAAAAGCCGAAAATAAAAAAGTCGTGAAATCAACAGATACTTACAAAACACACACACACACACACACACACACACACACACACACACACATACCACACACACACACACGAAATCACTGAGTTTGGCAGAACAGTGTATACGAATGACTAACCCATTCATGCAACACCAACCAATTAACCAACGACTTTTTCCTTTTTTTAAATTTTTTTATTTTATTCATTCAGTGAATGTCGGTGTTTTCCGCAGCCGGCTCGTGGATACAGACGATAACTGCGTAGAGATATTCGGATTCATACTTCACCACGAGAGTTAGTATTTCTGTGAAGGTTGTGCAGGTCCGACTAGCCACGAATGATTCTCTGAAGGCCAAGGGATGTTGATAACCCCGCCACGATTGGACTTAAAGTAAGTTAAAGTAACTATGAAATGAGGCAGGGAACAGTAAACAGTAAATGATAAACAAGTAGGGTAGGTAACTCTTGCTCCCTGGATGAAACAAACACATGCCTTTAACTCGATCCAAAGGAACGCTGCTTACGACACACCGTATCGCCTGGCAGATATGACAGCACAGAGCACACAGAACAAAAAAGGAACCCCACTCCCCCCCCCCCCCCCCCCCCCCCCCCCCCCCCCCCCCCCCCAAAAAAAAAAAAAAAAAGGATGTTCCAAGCTTGAGTATATACCCTGTACAGACACATCTACACTGCTACAACAACTGGAGAAATGAACCAATGCGAATTTACATTTACTCAAGACTGGCACAGCCTTTTCGATCTTGAATATAGTCAGACACAAGGACGAACAGAAACAAATACAGGGAGCCTCGATTTAACTGAAATGAAAGCAAATATGAAATCAGGCAGGGAACAGTCAAATAATAAACAAGTAGGGTAACTCTTGCTCCCATGATGCGAAAAGGAATGCTGCTTACGACACCGAATCGTCCTAGCAGATATGACAGCACAGAGCACACAGAACAAACAAGGAAACATTCCCCTAAAAAAAAAAAAAAGGATGTTCCAAGCTTGCCTCTATACCCTGTACAGACACATCTACACAGCAGCAACAACTGGAGAAATGAACCCCATACAAACTGACATTTCTCCAAGACTGGCACAGCTGTGTGTCATGTCAGTGTCTACCTGGCAGCACCTTTCCAACTTCTCAGTGTTCAAAACTACAGTTCCACTTGCAGTCACTCCACTTCAAAATCAACATTAAAGCCAGACTTCAGAGTTGCGGTGGAGATCAGGCAGTAACGGAACCGTGCACGCTCGCAGGCACACTCTCAAGCATGCACACATTCATGCACAGCTTGAGAACGTGCAGACACACACGCTGCACGCACGCATGAGAGAGAGAGAGAGAGAGAGAGAGAGAGAGAGAGAGGAGAGAGAGAGAGAGATGTAAGAAACCCCACTAATGTATGTGATATATGTGACATTCGTCTTTCGACTTTATTGAAAGAGAGGAAATATTTCGATAATGTGTGTGCCCACATGATTCGCTGAGAGGACATTATTAGTTATAGTGCTAGGGCGAGGGGGGAAGTAATGGCAATAAATAATTAGAGAAGATTTCTTGCATGATCTTCGGCTCGGACAGACAAATGGAAAAAGGTGGAATCAGACTCTCTCTCTCTCTCTCTCTCTCTCTCTCTCTCTCTCTCTCTCTCTCTCTCTCTCTCTCTCTCTCTCTGAAATGTATAGACACATTTGTCCAGCTATGCGACAGGCTGAATTCTGTCAACTTTCTGATGATTAACAACAACAACAACAACAACACAACAACAGCAACAACAGCAACACGAGTTACGCTGTTGACAAAATCTCTCCTCAGCGATTCCATCCCTTTCACGTGCCCCACCGCACAATGGCACTTCTGCTGTGTTTGACAGCCGCCCTTACCACCCCAACTACCTTGCGCACTGACCATCTAATGTGGGTACTGGGTATTGCGTTCAGTCCCTTTCTATCCGCTTACTTGATTGGTGTGACAAGGAGTATCAAATCCTCAGGGATTTGGGGGTGTGAGGGAGGGGGGGGGGGGGGGGGAGACAGACAACAAAAACGGACAGATGCGTGCTTCGGAGCATAGCCTGGTGGTAGTCACTGGTTTGAAGAGGTTGTGCTCACAAGCGCACATTTGTATGCTGTTTTCCATCGTTAATTTGTTTTTGCGCTCTTTCATCTCACTCTCTCCCCTTTGTTTGTTTACCTACACGCAAGATAAGCCAAAAATGTCATTCTGTCTTCCCCCCCCTCCCCCCCCCCCCTTCCCCCTCCCCTCTAAATTGTTTTCAGGTGTCAGTATCAGCCAGAAATTGTTTATGCGTCTGCTGTGTATTATTCCATGAGGTCTGCTGTTATATATTCAATGAGCTCTGCCGTTATATATTGCATTAGGTCTGCTGTTATATTCCATGAGGTCTGCTGTTATGTTTCATGAGGTCTGCTGTTATATTCCATGAGGTCTGCTGTTATATTCCATGAGGTCTGCTGTGTATTATTCCATAAGGTCTGCTGTTATATATTGCATTAGGTCTGCTGTTATATTCCATGAGGTCTGCTGTTATATTCCATGAGGTTTGCTGTTATATTTCATGAAGTTTCTGCTGTTATATTTCATGAAGTCTGCTGTTATATATTCATGAAGTCTGCTGTTATATTCCATTAGGTCTGCTGTTATATTTCATGAGGTCTGCTGTTTATATTTCATAGGTCTGCTGTTATATTTCATGAAGTCTGCTGTTATATTTCATGAAGTCTGCTGTTATATTTCATAAGTCTGCTGTTATATTTCATAAGGTCTGCTGTTATATTTCATGAAGTCTGCTGTTATATTTCATGAAGTCTGCTGTTATATTTCATGAAGTCTGCTGTTATATTTCATGAAGTCTGTTGTATATTTTATTAGTCTGCTGCATTTTATAAGGTCCACTATTTATTTTCATTGAACTTGCAATGTTTTATGGGGTCTTTTGTGTTTTATGAGACATATGCCATTCATTGGTAAGCCTGGTGTGTGTATTCTGAGGTCTGCTGTGTTTTTATGAAGCTTGGTGTGTATTCTGAGGTCTGTTGTGTTTATGAAGCCTGGTGTGTTATGTGAGGTCTGTTGTGTTTTTTATGAAGCCTGGTGTGTTAATGAGGCCTGTTGTGTTTTATGAAGCCTGGTGTGTTATATGAGGCTGTTGTGTTTTATGAAGCCTGGTGTGTTATATGAGGTCTGTTGTGTTTTGTGAAGCCTGGTGTGTTATATGAGGTCTGTTGTGTTTTATGAAGCCTGTTGTGTTATATGAGGTCTGTTGTGTTTTATGAAGCCTGGTGTGTTATAATTATGAGGTCTGTTGTGTTTTATAAAGCCTGGTGTGTCAAAATTATGAGGTCTGTTGTGTTTTATGGGGTCTGCTGTGCCTTGTGTCTACTTTGTTTCAGGAAGACGTGTGGGTTTTATGGGGTCTAGTGCACTTCACAAGGTCTAGTATGTATTATAAGGTCTGGTGTGCTTTATGTGGTCTGCTGTGTATTATGAGGTCTGCTGTGTATTATGAGGCATGCTGTGTATTCTGTGGTCTGGTGTGTATTATGTGGTCTGATGTGTATTATGAGGTCTGGTGTGTATTATGTGGTCTAGTGTGTATTATGATGTCTGTGTGTATTATGAGGTTTGCTGTGTATTATGTTGTTTAGCGTGTATTATGGGGTCTGCTGTGTATTATGAGGTCTGCTGTGTATTATGTGGCCAAGTGTGTATTATGAGTTCTGCGGTGTATTATGAGGT
>JADBJO010000269.1:77500-107500 GCA_016801955.1 Conus betulinus | reverse complement strand
TATCGTTGTTCAAAAGATGGAATTTCCACAATATACAAAACACAGCATTTTTCGCTTTACTTAATTAGTTATCCGCTGAAGTGAAACCGAGTTTAGCGGAAAAACAATATGTCTAAGTATGTATATGCATTCACAACATGTGTTTCTGTATAATTATTTTTCCATCTTTTTCTTGCTGATAAATACCCGTCTTCTCTTACGACAATAATGCTGTTTTGTTCACGTTTACCATCATATCAAGACTTTATGCAGCTCTTTGCAAACTACTCAACTGTGTCTGTAGTTCTGTAACTTTCTGCTAACAACTGTATGTCATCTGCAAGCAATAGAATGAATAACTCAAAATAATCGTATGTGAATAAAGCCCCATGTTTACCGTTCTCAATAACTTCCAAAGCAACTTCATCAAGAACACGAAACAACAGAATTGGACTATATACATTGCCCTGTTTTACACCATATGTGCACTTGATATAGTCTGTTAATTTAGTTCCACATCTCACCTTAATTTTTAAGTTATTGTACACGCTTCTCAACAGTCATACAGTTTGCCTTTTATTCCATACTTTTCAAGATTACACCATAGAGTCTTTCGTTTTAAAAAAAAACCAAATGCCTTTTCAAAATCTATTAAGGCCACATACAATTTCCGATTAAAAGGAAACTGTTTTTGTACTAATTTTAACAATGTAAATATGTGATCAATAATTGAATTTTTTTTTAAAACCAGCTCGGTTCTCCCATTGATGTGATTTTCTTCAACCTGAGAGAGAGAGAGAGAGAGAGAGGAGAGAGAGAGAGAGAGAGAGAGAGAGAGAGGAGAGAGAGAGAGAGAGACTGCGATGATCAACTGTTTCACCGCTTATGGATTACTAGGGTTAAAGGTGGTTTTCTTACTTTTGATTCAATGTATATCACCTTAACAGCAAAAGTAATCATTGTTACATAAAAATGGTTGTTTTAGTTATAATTAATGCCTTCTTACAATCCCACATGTTTTCACATGTTCTCGGTATTTATTAATGTTATTTTAGTGTGAAAGGAGTAATCATGGCACTTTGAAGATGATGAACTGCCGTAAATGTTTGCGTTTCTTCTGCGTTTCCGTATACCATCATACACTACCAGGTCACTCGAAAAAATGAGGACTGTGGACACACAAAAGTACGCAGCTGAACAATCCCTGACTATTGGCACAACAGACTGGATAAAAGTGAACGTACTTTCTCTTCCTCAAAAGAAAGAAAGAAAGAAAAAGAAGACAGAAAAAAAAAAGTATTTTGCCTGGACTGCAGTGGGTTCAAGGTGCCCCGATTCGTTGGTCATGCTTGAATTGACCTACAACTTCGAGTACGGGGACGCCGCGCGAGGGAGGGGCGAAGATGATGGTGACGTCAGTGGTCGGTACTCCAAGCTCCAGGAACAGGGGAGAGCACTGCTGTCCACCCTTGCTACGCCCTGGACGGATTGCCAGCGAAGATCACACCCCAGGTGTGTGTGTGTGTGTGTGTGTGTGTGTGTGTGTGTGTGTGTGTGTGTACGTGTGAGTGAGTGAGTGAGTGAGTGTGTGTGTGTGTGTGTGTGTGTGTGTGTGTGGTGTGTGTGTGTGTGTGTGTGTGTGATTTCTTTTTTCTTTTTTTTTTTTTTTTTTAGTCTGCTGAGCCTTTGTTATTACTGGTGTTTTGTTGTGTGTCTGTCGTGTGTGTCTAGCTTGGTTGTCGATGTAAGGTACTCCAAGCTCCAGTCAGAAGGATATAACAGGCGATGATGATGATGATGATAATGATGATGATGATGATGATGATGATGATGATGACGACGACGAGAACGACGACAATGGGTATGATGATGATGATGGTGATGATGATGATTTGATGATGATGGGGATGATAAGGATAATGATAAGTCGACGACGACGACGACGACGACGATGACGATGACGGCTATACGATGATCATACTTACATCAGAGGAACTGAAGGTATACCGTTTCCTTCGTTACTATATATATGTAGGCCCCACCTTGAAGATCCAGAAACACCACTTTCTCACTGCTGGTAGGTTCGGTTTGTTTTTTTGTTTTTTTTTTTTGTTGTTGTTGTTGTTGTGTGTCGTCGTCGTCGTCGTGAGACGATTTAAGTGGAAAAATAGAAGCAGAAAAAAAACTGGATCCCAAACCAGCTGGATTGACTCCTTTTCTTTTCTTTTCTTTTTTTTTTTTTTTTAATTTCAGTCCAATATGTGGGGTCCCAAAAGGGACCTTCTTCTGGGACAGGAGAGCTGCAGACATATATGCACCATGTCATCCTACTAACGCATGAAATTAAACTTTTATACTATCGAATAGAATTTGCTATTGATTAAAAACTGGGCAGGGGTGGAATGGGAGGGGAGGGGGGGGGGGCTCATGGAAGGGAATATCCAGCGTAAAGGGAGTGACATTATTCAATAGTAGAAAACCTTGATTTCATGCGTTAGTAGGATGACATGGTGCACATATGTCTGCAGCTCTCCTGTCCCAGAAGAAGGTCTCTTTTGGGACCCAAATATTGGACTGAAATAAAAAAAAAAAAAAAAAAAAAAAAAAAGAAAGGAGTCAACCAAGTGGTTTTGGGATCCAGTGTTTTCTTCTTCTATTTTCCACTCTTATATATATATATATATATATATATATATATATATATATATATATATATATATATATATATACATACATATATATATATATATATACATACATATATATACACACATACACACACACGTTGGTGTGTGTGCGACGAACAGAGTAGTCCCAGACTACAGTCTCTTGGTGCTGTTTGCCTGCCTGTGTAACCCGGTGCTGGGGGGCTGTGACATGTGCTCTGCACAGACGTGCCGTGCCAAGAACCTGTCTATGCGGTGAGTGCTCTCTGTCTGTCTGTCTGTCTCTGTTTCTCTGTCCCTGTCTGTCTGTCGTCCTGTCTGTCTGTCTGTCTCCTCTGTCTGTCTCTCTCTCTCTCTCTCTCTCTCCTCTCTCTCTCTCTCTCTCTCTCTCTCTCTCTCTCTCTCTCTCTCTCCTCTCTCTCCCCTTCGAAGCTAGTACTAAATAATAGAACGTATGATGCATGTGTCGCATCATTTAGTTTAAAGCTTCGTAGAATGGTAACGGCAAATATGAAAATGGCTAATTCCAACACTTTTACCGTTATGAAAATAAAGAATCATTCACTCTCTCTCTCTCTCTCTCTCTCTCTGTCTCTCTCTCTCTCTCTCTCTCTCTCTCTCTCTCTCTCTCTCTCTCTCACACACACACAACACACACACACACACAACACACACACTCTCTCTCTCTCTCTCTCTCTCTCTCTCTCTCTCTCTCCTCTCGTTCCTAAGAAAAAAAAAAATCTGTAAAGAAGCCTTGTCTATTTCGTTATTCGTTATTAATAATTATCATTAAACAATAGAAATGCAGTTTGAGAACATAGCCCAGATGTACACACATGTGAAGCTTTTTGGTTAAGTGAAAGCGGTCGTGTCATGATTGTTTGCATGTGAAATGTGAAAAGAGCACGTGATTCTTTGTTTTCGCGCCTCTCAAAAAACGATGGGGGGGCACGGGTCTTGATTGATGAATAAAAACATCTCCCCCCCCCCCCCCCCACAACCCCCCCACCCTCCTCTCTCTCTCTCTCTCTCTCTCTCTCTCTCTCTCTCACACACACACACACTCTCTCTATTATTTCTCTCGCGCGCCTCCTTCTCTCACACACACACAAAACACCACACACACACACACACACACACACACACACACAACTCTCTCTCTCTCTCTCTGTCTCTCTCTCTCTCTATTTCTCTCTCTCTCACACACACGCACACACACACACACACACACACTCTCTCTCTCTCTCTCTCTCTCTCTCTCTCTCTCACGCATACACACACACACACACACACTCTCTCTCTCTCTCTCTCTCTCTCTCTCTCTCTCTCTCTCTCTCTCTCTCTCTCTCTCTCTCTCTCACGCACACACGGACGCAAATGAGAATAGTCACTGACAAACAAAGGAGGAGGAAACAGAGAAGGGAATACTTTGAAGAAAAACAGAAAGGAGGAAGACAAACAAAACAAAAACAAAAAAAAAGGAGGAGAAGGGGGAGGAAGGGGGGGGGGGACTGGAAGAGGAGGAGGAGACGGAGGAGGGGAGAGAAGAAGAAGGAGGAGAAGAGGAAGAAGAAGAAGAAGAAGAAGAAGAAGAAGAAGAAGAAGAAGAAAGAGAAGAGAAGAAGAAAGAACAAGACAACAACAACAACAACAACAAGAGCAAGAATAAGAGCAAGAACAAGAACAAGAAGCGGAAGAAAGCGGAGAGAAGAAAAAGAGAGAAGAAAAAGAGGAAAAAGAAGAGAAGAGGAGGAGGAGGAGGAGGAGGAGGAGGAGGAAGAAGGAGGTGAAGAAGAAGAAAGTGGAGCAGGGAGACCAGAAAAAAAGCACATCTGCCCGAAGCCCTGAAAGAGTGACCAGTCTTTTGGACAGAATCAATATGAAGCCAGGTCCCGTGTTACACCATGCGATTAGCGCACATAAAAGATCCCATGGCACCGTGCCACGGCACACTATGAACATCCAGCAAAAGTTTATGCAGGCAGGAAAGAGGAAAGAATGTAGGAAATGGGGGGGGGGGGGGGGGGGGGGGGGGGACAAGGGGGGGGGGGAGATGGAGAGGATAGAAGGGAGGGTAGGGGATGGCTTTTTTTCACTAGTTATGACACCAATACAATACAATACAATACAATACAATGGAGATACAATACAACACGCTGAATGTAATCCACAAGGTAAACCACTTTCACATCATTTGCCATACAATACAAAATATATACATTGGAACGTGACACAATAAATGCAAGGCATCTAAGCTGAACTGCTTTCACCGTGAGTCAGGACTTCGCTCTGAAAACCAGCACGAACCGTTCTCGGGAGATCGTAGACCCCTGCCAAGGTCGAACACACTTTTGCTAAGTGGACCCGGTGTCGCGTGAAATCTGGGAAACGTGATATCTGGGAAGGCTTTCCAGATATCACAGATTTGGGGGGGGGGGGGGGGGGGGGGGGGGGGGGGGGGGGGGGGTGGGGGGGCGCGTTCCCAAAATGTACTGTGATATCTGGGAAAGGCCCGTGATATCTGGGAACGTGGGTCTTTAAAAGCTCAGAAGGGCAGAAAGAAGACGAAAAGAAAAAATTTTTCGAGATAAGGTAGGAAGCAATTTATTTAGGTGCAATTGAGATCTTTGGCCTTCTTGTCACTTTTTTTTTTTCATTAATTTCTTGGCATGATTTTCACCAGTTCCGAGATTTCACGATTGGAAGTTCCGGAAATCTGGGAGCGCGCGTTCCCAGATGTCACGGTTCCCAGATATTATACGACACCGGGTTGTAAGTGAAGAATCGTGCCAGATCTGATCATTTTCTGTTCGTAGTTAAGCTCGAAAAAAAATATTGGTAAGCCTTGCTTAAAAAAAAAAAATAGAGATACATGCATTATTTCTTGAGAACTTTTAGAAAATGCCGAAAAAATGTGCTATCTCGCTATATGACAAAGTGGGAAGGGGGTAGAGGGGGGAAAGGGGGATACAGACAGACAGACAGAGAGGACAGAGAGAGAGAGAGGGGGGGGGGGGGGCCTTCCTCGCTTCGCTCTTTGATCGGAAAAAGTCAAAACAAAAGAAATAAAGCACAAATAATAAAGTGAAAGGTTCGCCCCTGAGCTTCATTTCATTGTACGTCCAAGTGTCGTTCCAGTCGGTCGAGTAGTTTTGGCTGCATCTTACTGGCAGATAGATAGACAGACAGAGAAAACTGATAGACAGACAGACAGTCAAACCAACAGACGCGAGAGACACGTTATGATCCTCAGGGGAGGTAATGCAGGGCGGAATGCGAAAGGCTGTGACTGACAGCATTGTGAAAGCAAACGTGTCAACACAAGATGTCAGGGCAGTGTGTCACAACATAGGTAGGGAAGGAAGGGGGGGGGGGGGGGGGGGGGGGGGGGGAGAGGGAAAAAAAGGGAGGCAACCAACAATAAGCGTGCTGCCGATGCATTGTGCGACGTGTAGAGTGACACGTTTGGTTTGAGTGACGTGGGAAAGGTCACATAAACATGGCTCTGTTCTACTGCCGTTCTCACGGCGTCGTTTTCAGAATGTAATGTTCATTCCGTTTTCGTCGGGATTTTGGCAGTCTGGGTCTGTACGCGTTGTTTTCTTGTCTACGTTCGCGGTGTCACAACATGCCGGCGCCGCTGTGCGTTGTTTCAAGGTCTTCAAGCTCTGAGTTGTCGTTCTTTGTTCCATTAAGGCTGAGCTCATGGGGGATTAAGGCCTGCAAATGGTACACCCTTTTTTCTGACGGCTTAAATCTAGTCCCAGACTTCGGTCTGTAAATGATTCATTTATCATCCGGGGCCCGTGGCCTGCTCATCTCACTTCTACTGGTACCATAGTTATTAGTCTACGGAATATATATATATGTGTGTGTGTGTGTGTGTATGCGTGTGTGTGTGTGTGTGTGTGTGTGTGGTGTGTGAGTGCGTGCGTGCGTGCGTGTGTGTGTGTGTGCGTGCGTGCGTGTGTGTGTGTGTGTGTGTGTGTGTGTATGTGTGTAATTGCGCCCGGCTGGAGCCGCCTCTCGTGCCCTGGGTGAGAGTTATCAGTAACCCTACCTCTGACTGTGGTAGTCGATTCTTACCTGTTTACACCGTCATGGGAGACCACTCTGTCACTGGTCCAACGGGCTCCAAAGACAGCTAGTGAAGGATAGAAGAGCGGTTTGAAATTCGGGGCTTACTGACTCAACGTTTACCCTCGTCTGACGGCAAAGAAAGGAAAATATACATTAAAAAAAAAATTTAAACGACGAAAATTGTAATACAAACCGTTTGAAACTAGTCACCATCCTGTTTGTTTTTCCCCATGATGAAAATTATAATACAGACCTTTTGAAATCAGTTACCATCCGAGCTTCGCTGAAGCATGAAGGTAGAAAACCCCCCCCCCCCCCCCCCCCCCCCCCCCCCCCCCCCCCCCCCCCCCCCCCCCCCCCCCCCCCCCCCCCCCCCCCCCCCCCCCCCCCCCCCCCCCCCCCCCCCCCCCCCCCCCCCCCCCCCCCCCCCCCCCCCCCCCCCCCCCCCCCCCCCCCCCCCCGCCCTTCCCTTCCCCGCCCTCTCCTATGTTTTTGACAGTCTCTGCATGGTCTTTAGTCACGGTTATGACGTAATCCCGTCAAGTACTAAGGTGACTTATGATGGGAAATGTCCCAACATGCCCCAGAAATTAAGAAAGGAGAGAGAGAGAGAGAGAGAGAGAGAGAGAGAGAGGAGAGAGAGAGAGAGACAGAGACAGAGAGAGACAGACAGACAGACAGACAGAGAGGATTGCAGCTATGTCAGCGTTATGCAAGGGCCCTACCTAACGGCTTTTGATCTGGTGAGAACCTTGGGGTGGGAGCCTTGCCGAGCCTGTTAATTAACTTTGCTCTGAGTCAATATTGAATACCCCCATAACGTCACTATGTGCTCATGTTGAACTGAAAAGCTTTAGTCCTTTAAGAGCTCGACCTGACTCATAGCCTTGTTTGACCAACTTCTCCATTGCCTCGTCGTCGTCGTCGTTGTCGTTGTCATCCGCAGGGGGAGAGACTCGCCCAGCAGACGTGCTGTATCTGGTGGTGATGGCTCTGTCCCTGGTGAGCGTCGGGTCTACTCTGGTGGGGGGTGTCTCTGGCGGCTGCCTATAAGCTCATCCAGCGGTATTCCTTGGAGAACATCCAGAGAGCCAAACCGGATGGTGACTGCTTCTTCAGAGAGTGGGACGATCTGGTGGGCGTCTTTCTTCATAGTATATGAATATTTTAAATTTTTCTTTTTTTTTCTGAATGAATGGAATTTATTGCTGTTGTTTCCATTGCTGCCCGCTACTCCTAGTATTTCAACTGTTACGACTGCTACAGTTTCTGCTGCTCCTTTTACGGGTTGCCGCTGCTGATCCAACAACTAGGCCTACTACCACTGTTTCTGCTGCTGCTACTAATACTGTTGCTGCTGTTGGTACTACTCCTCAGTGTTACTGCTGCTGTTACTTCTATCACTGTTTCCGCTGCTATTGTATACTACCGTCGTTGCTGTGATACTCCTGTTGCTGCTGCCGTTACTACCACTTCTGCTGTTTCAATTGCTGCTCCTACTACGGTTGCCGCAAGTACTACTACTGCTGTTACTACTGAACACTTTTTCTGTTTCTCATGCTACTACTACTAATGTTGCTGCTTTTAATGGTGCTGCTGCTGTTGCTATTACTGCTACTGCGGTTACTGCTGTTGTTACTGTTATTACTATTTCAGCTTCTATGCCTACTACAGTTGCTGCTAGTCATCCTGATGCTCCCGATTGTCGCTACAGCTGCTGCTGCAGCTGTGTACTGCTGCTGCTGCTGCTGTGTACTGCTGCTACTAGTATTACTGTTTCCACTACCATTTCTGCCATCACTGTTTTTTTGCAGCTGCTGTTATGGTTTATGCTACTACTTCTTCTTCCGTTATTGCTGCTACTATCGCTGGAGCTGTCACTGCTGTAACTGTCGTTGTTGTTACTTCTATTGAAGCTGCTACTGTTGTTGCTGCTTTCTATTATAACTGCTGTTGCTAATACCACCAACACGGTTATAGCTGCCACTGCTTTTGTGGCTAGTACTACTACTACTATTGCTACTACTACTACTACCACCTCTGTTCCTACGACTACTACTACTACTACTACCACCACCACATCACTGTTGCTACGGCTGCCAGCCCTGATGTGTTGACCCTGGCCTCATTGGTTGCTGCTATAACATACTACTGATGCTACTGCTGCCACTGATGTCGTTGAGCAGTTGCTGCTGCTACCGTTGTTGGTGCTGCTACTACTGTTACTGTTAGTACTATTGGTACTACCTTTAGGCTTACTGCCACTGTTGCTACTGCTATTAATGTTGTTGCTACAGCTCCTGCTGTTGCTACTTTTATTGTTGTTTTACTACTGTTGGTGGTGGTGGTGCTGCTGCTGCTGCTATTATACTACTGCAGTTGTTTTCACTTCTACTACCTTTGCTACCGTTACTTCAAACCACTGGGATTATTATAGTTATTGTTGCTGATGCTAGTTTTGTCGCTACTGTTGCTGTTAACTCGGACTGATGTTGCTGCTGCTACTATGACTGCTGCTGCAGCTGCAACAGCTGCTGCTACTAGTTGCTGCCGCCGCTGTTGGCGCTGCTATCTGTTGTTGCTCGTACTGGTAATCCTGCTACTGTTGCTGTGGCTAGCACAACTTTGTAGTGGCGTAGCAAACAATAAACGGGTTGGAGGATAGGGACGTAAAGAGTCACAGACACCCCCCCTCCCCTCAAAAAAAAAAAAAAAAACAATGGAAGTTAGAATATCCCCATTCTCCCCTCCTCCCACTGACCCTTCCTCCTGAAAACCTTCAACTACTATTTCTGCTACTGCCGCTGCTCTTACTACCGCTTCCTCCATGTTTTTGTTCGATATACCTTTCATAATCGCTCTTTCATCGCTGACGGTTAAAGTATCTACATATTATGAACGGAAGTTAATGTTGGATTGTTCATTGATATTGCTGGTGTCATTGGTGTTGTTACTGTTTCAGGAACGGAAAAGACTGAACCTGTCACGGAACGACTATTGTCGCCGCAAGAAAGCCCTGAAGAGCAGGCGTGGATGGAGACTCCCCGCCTTCTACGCTGTCATCGACAGAACAGCTGCCTTGAAAGACAAAGAGTTTCTCCCACCCCTGTCCCACAACAGCACATCCAATCAAACCAACGGGAACAACTAGCGCGGCCGTCTGTGAGCAGTCGCCTGTATTGTGGAGAAAATGACTGCCATCGATGCTGGCGAAGATCTGAATAGTTTGTATCCGACAAAATGTTTCTCCTTATTTCTTCGGATGTTACAGCGAAGGCAGATAAATCTTCAATTCCTCGGTATGAATTGTTGTTGTTGCTGCTGTCGTCGTCGTAAAAGAATCAGTTCAGTGTGATAGGTCAGGCTAGGATAACTTATGCATTTTCTCCCAAACTACATTGCAATTCCACCCAGAAGGTTTGAGAAACACCATGTGTATGAATAGTGGTGTACTGAATCTTTTTCTTTATTGCGAAAAGTCAACACCGTTCTCTGTATACGATTTCCATTATCCCTAAAATGTTTGCTTTGTAATTACAGTTCTATAGCAAATTCTAATTTGAAATCATCTTGATTTTATTTTCTCAGTCATTTCCCAATGATCAGCATAATCAATTTTGGCTCCCCGTTTATTAACGGCTTGATGTTTAGAGTTTCTATTTCCTGCAGCCAGATATCGTAAGATATAGACCTTCGACCCTTTACTTAATATTACTATTGTTGATACGGCTTTGGTGGTAGTTGCTTTGCATATGATTATTATCTTGAAAAACATGTACAATACGGCTTTGGTGGTAGTTGCTTTGCATATGATTATTATCTTGAAAAACAATGTTCCTTTTCCTTTTGTACATTTTACTGCTCGTAAACAGCTTACGTATTCTTGAAAGTTTGACGCCATTTTTTTTTCGTGAAAATGCTGTATAGTTTATGAACTGCCCACTGCTGTCCACTAGACCTTTGGCCCAATCAATCTTTAGTTCCCAGTTTTTGTGAAAAAAAAAAAAAAAATTATAGAAAAAAACTTCGTTCGTTGGCAAATACTGATTTTCTTAAGTGACTCCTTTCCTCCTCTAGTTCAATAATTTTCTTACAAAAGTTGACGCACGTTGAGAACACGTTTTCCCAAAAGCCATTATCTACAACTATATCAAAGCGTCTTGATCCATACCTGTGCATTAAACCGATGTCTGGGCACACACACACACACACACACACACACACACACACACACACACACATACACACATCTTAAAATACTGATCCATTTTTGGATCTGATAAATGAGCCTTCTCATCCAGACTAGAATTAAAGCATATGAATATATACATACGTTTTAATGTTAGGAAATGCAGGTACCTCTACATTATGGACTGGATATCTTTCTCTTTGATTATGCCTCTTATATTGCATCAGATAACTACTGCATTTTCATCATGAGAATTTTCTGCAATTCTTCTGAGTTTCTGAAATGAGAAAAAAAAAGTCACAAGAGAGAGAGAGAGAGAGAGAGAGAGAGAGAGAGGTTTATTCAGACTTGTGCATAGTGCAATTGATGTAGTTTCTCTCTAAATGACGTCCGAAGCATTGAATTATCTGCGTTAGTTTCTGTGGGTGGAAGTGGCGTAAGTGCGTCAGTGTGTGTGTGCATGCGTGTGTGTGTGTGTGTGTGTGTGTGTGTGTGTGTGTGTGTGTGTGTGGTGTTGTCACCAATACATAATCACTACTCATCTGTACATTCGTTTTCACACACACATGCACGCACACACACACACACACGCTCACACACACACGTGCATGCGCTGATGTGCGCACACATCTACATAACCACAAATGCACGTGCACACACAAACATGCACGAATAAAGACGACGCATGCGCATGCACGCAAACACACACACACACACACACGCGCGCATACATACATATGTACACACATATACACAGGCAAGATGCATACACGCATATATGCACACAGATATGCATACATGTGTTCCTGCATGAGCATGCTCAAACAAGCCCACAGAACATGCGTGCGCGCACACACACACACACACGCGCGTGCGCACACACACTCACACACTCTCCCACTGCATACACTAACATAAACATACACACTGGCTTGTGCCCTCTCCCCCTACACACACACACACAAACAAGTACTCTTACCACAAACACCTACAATGATAATAATGGCACAGACAGTGTAGGTAGGTACCCAGGGTCTGACCAGCGCACTAGGCTATGTGCAGGTCAGACATCTGCTAAATTGTAGCCATGGAACGGGTTTTTTTTTTAAATTCTCTCATCTCAGTCTCTAATTCATTTACCCATCAGCTTTAAATCGTGCGCACTGTGATCTCGAAACTCAGCAGACGTGGTGTAGCGTACATGGACTAGTCCGCACACAGTGACTCCTCCTTGATGAAAATGAACTTGAAACTGGGTGGAAGCACTGCCACTGCCAGGGCTTCTGCGGATGTTAGGGCTGCCCAGTATATTTGCATGTTCATTCTTCATCGTCCGCTTCTTACAGTGCCCTTTGCTATTAGCCCTGGGAAGCTATTGATATCTGATTCTTCTTTTCGTCCCACGGGGATGGTAGTACTGAATTATGACAGAGATATCGATGGCAGGGGAGGGGAAGGAGAGGAGGTGAACAAGTACGCTAGCTTTTTTTTTTTATAATTCCACTGTGCAGTGTGAAGGCGTTCACCACTTCCTGTTGATCCGATTGGCTCTCTGATGGCCACACACCTCAGTTAGGATTTTGCACTAAAACACTATATAATCGATGAAAGCGTTTTGAGGCCTGCCGTAAGTTCGAGCCAGCACTTAATGTTAAACTGATAATTGATCAAAAGAACAACTCCCCAACAATTATTTCCCTTGTTTGGGGGAACTTCCGCCGCTGACATCACATACAATCTTCAAATATATGACCCTTCCCTTAACTGACGTCACATTTCAAGCCCCCAAATAATCCCATTCCTTTGGTTTGAATGAGTCTGCTTGGAACCACTGGTTTGTACCTGGATGGCCATATGAAAAAAAAAACAAAAAAAAAAGCAGAAACAAATTTCAGACACAAAAAAATTCTCAAAACAATCTAACTGCACTAGTCTATAAATACTCGACTCCTTAAGCAAGGGCTTGGCACATTAATGTTTGGTGTGCAGCCTGCCTGCTTCCTGTTCACTGGTCGGGCGACCCGACCGTTTCGCCGTACGTCACCACTGATAGTGTCAGTTAAGCTTGAAGCACATACATGGTGATTCACTCACCGGCAGAGACTACATGCAAGAAATGGGCCGACCTTGCTGAACAGCGGATAACAACATGCTGGCATACACGATAACCTGAAAGGGCAGCCCAGCCAAATGAACAGTACTGTTGTGGCACACTTTGACTGTGGTTAGTGAGCTGCACAAGGAAGTGGGACTCTGGCAAAGGCAAACAGAGGGGAAAGAAAAAATACAAAAACTTGTCCGATCCCCACAACATCTTTGGTCACAGGTAGTATCTCTGTTGGAAACCGAGCGTGGGATCTTTCCCACTGCCCAAGCATCTGACAACAGTCCATCCAGCCAGCACAAGCTAACTACAGTCAGACATTACAAAACGTTCCATCCGCAAGATAGTTCAACGAATATCATGTGCCATCAGTAAGACTTTAAGCGCATGTGCTTATGAACATATGTGCACTGTACGTGCTTGCATGTCCATTCAAGTAAATCAACAGACACAGAAATAAACAAATATTGGTATAGGTCAGTTACAGAAAGGGGTCAGGTCACAAAACAACACCCACACGAATACAAAAGCTCACACTCTCCTATCTTTCAGTCGGGCTGACCTGACAGTTCTGCACACCATACATTTCTCAACTGTCAGCATTTGGACGAAAAATATCAAGAAACGTGTATATTTCATCAAACAAATTATCAGTCTCAAGATTTTCTTACATGCAAGAAATACCATGAATTCAACAGAGGGGGCAGGGATCACACACACACACACACACACACACACACACACACACACACACACACACACATACACACACACACACACACCAGAAAAACCGTGAATACAATGCTTCAACATCTTTTCAATAACGTGAAACCAACATTAACCATTCTTTTAAATTTTGACAACTATCAGTTCCCCAGAAGGCAGTTCTCTATTTAAGGAAAAATCATGACACTGTCGCCATTTCAACAACAAAAACAGAAAAGGACATAAGTCACTGTGGTAAAATGGGTTGGCAGTGCTGGATGGTGGGTCGTTGGTTCAAGTCCCTTTCAGAGACACCCCCCCCCCCCCCCCCCCCCCCCCCCCCCCCACCCGATCCCACCAACTGTCTTCCTGAACTGAGCATGCTATGGGCTCAACCAGGAAGACTGGAACCACAAGGTCAAGTTTCTTGCTCAGTGAATGCACTACCGAGTGTTGCTCAAGTTTTCTGGCCAACACTGCAGAAAGCCTGTACCTCCCAAGCCGTTGATACTGCAACACACATTATGTCGGGAAGTATTGGGGACAGCCCTGTCATGTAGTTTCAGGCCAGAATGGATCTCCACTCCATCTCCACATCATCATCTTGTTTATCTTTATTCATCAACGCCTTACAAAAACTCAAATTCCGAGGCTCTTCAAGCCCTGTCCTCGTAGAGACCTTAGTTCTTATCTCCTCTCCCTGTCCATGCTAGACAAGTTCTTGGGGACGATCTTTAGACAGATGGGGAATCCTCCAAAACTGGACACTCACTCACGCATGTCCTGCACATGCTGGATCAAAACAGGCACATTGAACACCATCAAAGTGAATGTGGCAGCAGCGCAGAGTCTCCTCTGGTTAGTTGCCTCATGACGATCCAATACCAATTTCTCTCAGTGGACTGCTGGTGCTGAGGCCGTGACAGGAAACATGCTGGATGTAGCTCTGTATGGGTGGGCAGAGGCACAGACAACAAGCAGCACACACACAAAAAAAAGGAAGAAATACCGAAACCTGATTGGGAATCAGCACTTCTGTTTTGCCATTACAGTCCAGCTGACCACACAAGGGTTTTCCACAGTTACCAAGTGCCCCCCCCCCCCCCCCCCCAAAAAAAAAAAAATACAAAAAAAAAAACCATCCTGAAAAATACAGAAAGAAGATTTCAAATCTGTATCATTACAGCCAAGCCTAGATAAAAATTTGGAACTTTTTTTCTATATTTTCAGGATGGGGCAGGGGGTATTTTCAGGGCTGTCAAAGTCATAGAAGTTAGAACTCTCTAAGAAAGAAAGTTAACATTTATATATTCTCAATCCAAGAAATAACATGGCAGATCAACTCTTGACACCCTGAACACTTCTAGCACTAATTCACACTGGTGGTGCTGGCGATTCCACCTCATTTGTCGCCCCAACATTACAACAACAACAAAAAAAAAAGTTAAAAAAAGAATTAATGAAAAACCTTCCAAATGCAACAAAAATGCACAGAGCAGCCACACAGGCAAAGACACACCCAAGAATGGGGGACAGCGAATGTCACCCTCAACAGTGTGCACTGTCCAGTACCTTGCCACCAGATCAAATTCAGAAAGCTGGTATGTTACGAACATGTGACTAAAGGAGGTGGGATGAGGAGGGGGGGGGGGGGGGGGGGGTGTAAAAAAGATTTTAACAATATAGGCAGTGGAATGGGCAACAAAAGCTGAAGAAAGAAAAACAGTAAACAACAATAAAGAAAAGCAAAATGTTTTCTACTACACAAGGTAGAGTCCAAGAGAGTGGCAGACATGGGGAAGTACTGGCACAGACTTTCCAAGTGGTGGTGGTACTAATTTTACCGACAGACCCCCACCACCACCACCATAAGTTTATGCAATCGTATTTCACACACATGCACACACACTCACAATACACACACTCAAGCGATACAGAAGCACACTGTATAGCATTCTCTCAAGACCCAGAAGCCTCAAATAGCACACAGTCCTGCCGGAAACACAAACACACACACACACATACACAAGCACCACAATGCCCCCACCCACACAAACACATACATACATACATAATATTTTGACTTCATGCCCATGTTCCTGTCTCTTCCTATCAGTATCCTAGGAAATGGGCATGCACGCACGCACACAAGCACACATACACACCACACACAACTAGCATAATACATATATGTCAAAACATATGAGTTCCATTTAAAATAAAGAAAACTGAAAACACGCACATGCGCACGCACACACACACACACACACACACCAACCAAGCCAATCTCATGAAGATAAAAAGGAGGGAAAAGTTACAACTGCAAAGGTGAGGAGTGGAAGGTACGATGGAAGATGGAAAGACAACAGGCAGTGCTCTAGGGCATCTGTTTCATGTTGCAAAATAAGACATTTGCTGCTATTGAATAGATTTTCAACAAGGTTTCTTTCAGATTTCATTTTACTGGTGGGGGAAAAAATCAGAGCATAAGGGTGGTATTTGGGAGAATTTGAGCAGCAAAAAATGGGGATTCCAGCTGAAAAACAACAAAAAAAAAACAACAAAAAAACCAGGGACATCGAATGTAAAGAGGACAATTCTCATGCTTGATATATCTACAACCAGATACAACATACATGTCAAAACACATGTGTGATACATCAAAAAGAAAGAAGACCACACACACACACACACACAGACACACACACACACACACACACAACACACACACCCCCTTTCTTTCTCCTTACAAATGCAACACACAGTGGATAATCCTCATGGGCTATGGTACCGCCACTGTGCAAAGCTACAATAGTGGATGAGACAGCTGGCATTAATACTACCCTCCTCAAACGTGATAAATCTTAGCATGAATGAAAACTTATCTCTTGTAGTTTAAGTTGTATACATTCTCACCAGCTATAAACCTGCTAATTAGCTGATGAGAATAAGAACATAATCAGTTTGTAAAGAAGAATATTTCTCGCTGTGAATGGAGGAATTCTTCAATCAGCAAAATTCAAGAGTAAAGAAATCGTAAATGAGAATGAATATAGTTTGTTGGATTTCTTTCTTTTATTTTCATCAATTTGCTATATGCAAACAGAACAAAATATGGATTGGAATGGATTGAATGGTGCAAGACATGGTAAATGCTAATCAGACAGAAAACTGCTAATGAAACACAGGCACAGCAACAAGTACATAAGGATCT
The DNA here is from genome assembly GCA_016801955.1 of Conus betulinus. Classification (NCBI taxonomy): domain Eukaryota; kingdom Metazoa; phylum Mollusca; class Gastropoda; order Neogastropoda; family Conidae; genus Conus; species Conus betulinus. The sequence continues at coordinate 90,563 of JADBJO010000269.1, read as the reverse complement.
ATTTGGGGTTGACTCTTTGATCCAGAGATCTTCATATAGGCGATGAGAAACTCATGTCTCTTTGGTAGGAACAGTCTGGAACAGTTATCTCTCATGACCTCATGTCCCCCTTCCCCCAAAAATACATTTATGCATACATTATATCAAATATATATACATATATCTTGCTGCATATCCTATATATACAAAGCAAACAGTGTGCGTTGAAAGCCAGTGTATGTAGGTGGGTGAGCATGCATGGCTTCAGCAGCAGAAAAAAATGATGTTTGTCAACATATTACGTTAGAGCTCTTACATGCCTTTTTTTAGAGAGAGTGACACAAAGTGCGGCCTAGCATGCTCGAACAATGAGACATCCTTGCTCTTTCAGTGATTCGCTGGTCAGAGTTCTTGATCTCCCTACACAAGATCTCTGATTGACCCTGACCCTTTTACATTTAAATCCCACCATAGCTCATCAAATATAAACCCCCAGCATTTCCCTATGCCTTCTACAGCCCCCTACCTGTATCTCTGGCCTGTTTGTGATTTTCCGACATGCATTAACCTCTGGCTTATACTTGTCCACTGTGAATGCCGCTTCCCATTTAGGTCAAGGAGAAACCAATTAAAGACACCACACAGCTACAGCGCCCTGCATGTGCTTCAAGAACCCAAACAAATTTGAATGCCAGAAAGAGTTTCTCAGTAACTCACAAAACGCAAGAGGGATTATCAAGGCTGTGAGCAGTGTGTGTTGGCTCCAAACATCAGATGAATGTGGTAGAAACAGCCTGACCCTTTCATGTCTGCAGGGAGAAGAAAGGGCGGGAGACACTTGCTCACAGTCCGCATTGTATCATGTCATCTTGGTGGGAAGTATCACATGTCCCGCTCTTTCACACTTCTCATTGCCAATGTACCTTAATGATACAGCATGACTCACCACCAATGCTGCATCAAAGGAAGATACTGTAAGACTGATGTGGGAAGAAGTGGAAACCCACAAAGATCTTAAGACAACCCACGTTTTCCTTTACTTAGAAATGACCCGAGTGAGAAAGGTTTAAGGCAGCATGTGAGTAATCAGTCATCACAAGGTAATCAGGCATTCCAAACCTGCTGGCTGGCTAATGGTTCATCCTACAGCAACAGGAATCAGAGAAGCAAACTTGATCTAGTACTCCCAGCACTGAACCATCATCACAGTTTCTCAACTTCCATTCCCAGTCACAAGCAGGAGTAGCCAAGGAGAGCTATGATCTTTCGTCTTTCATCGAAAAAAAAAAAAACAGCCCAGTCTCAGTAACTTTTGCTATAATCCTCCTACACTCCAAACTCCCAAGAAAACTTCCACTACCACTTCCCCCAATATGGCCCAATATTCTAACAAAACTCTTCCACTCGCATTTCCCCAAAATGATCCAATCTTCTTCCAACAAAACTTTGCTACAATTTCCCTCAACAGTTTAATCTTAATTTAAAAAACAAAACGAAAGAAGAAAACACAAAAACAGTAGACCAACCAACCAAACAACACCCCCCTCGCCTCCAGAAAATGTTCAATGTCCACACAAAACCTCCATCACTCCCTGAAACAGTCCAATGCCCAAACAAATTATCATCTGCCCTAGAACAATCCAATCTACCACACAATTTCTGTTATCATCTCCCTTGACCAATTTCACCCCACAAACAAATCTGCTATCATCTCTACAATCACTGAACAAAACCCTGCATATCTTTCTTTCTTTCCAGGATGGACTACTTTGGAGATGCTCCCAGATTACAAACAATGCAACGACACTTTCAACATCAAACAACATCAAAGTACAATCACACAGGCAATATCAATTCCACTGCCAAGTATAAGGTACATTTCCTCGCTTCACTGGACTGGAGAACTGGTACCACTGGACGGCGTCACAAGAATTAATAAAAAAAAATTTGAGACATACACAAACTGAAATGCAAAAAGTACAGGACACTCATTCTTCAATGTTAAAACTTCAATACATTTAAAATGCAAGTATTATCAAAACAAAACTCCATTCTTTCTTTCATGTTTACATGAACTTGGCCAGATCAGAGTGCATTTTAATTCCAATTTTTTGTGTACAAAAATGGAATTTAATCTTTTGATGCTATTAACATATGCTGAATGATGCTGAAAAGGACTATCCTAATGCCCACATCTGTACGTCTGTAGTATGTATTTTGTCTCAGATGTTTGCCTGGTCAGATGACAAAGAACCACTGAGCAATGTTGCCAGTCTCACAGAAGTTTGCTTTCCTTGTATCACCCGCACCGAGCACATCTTTTGCAAAAAGGACTGTTTATGTGCGCGAGAATCAGAATTTCCTTACACCAAAATGGCGACGCCCAAATCATCTTGCTTTCTGTTTCTTTATAGAACTGGAAAAGCTCGAAGAATTGTAAGGACACAGGGTAAGGACAAATTGTACCATGATTCAAAAACACAATTCAGAGGAAGAAAAGACCAACAATGACAGTAATCACCAGCTGCTTGTGACAAATGTGCACCCTGTGTGTGTTCCTGGAATTTCCACAAAATACTAACTAGGTTGTAACTTCAACTATTACTCAACAAGTCCAACAGTAAATCCTTTTGGCAATCATCATCTCAAAGCAGAACCTGCCATGCATCATTCTAAGCAATTTCCTGCAAGTGTTATCTGAAATGCAACAGCTAAAGTAGTTTGAGTGTACATGAGAGTGATGTTTTTCGCGCATGCTTGGCATATGATATACAAAAAGATGTCAAAAAAAACCCCAGCAGACAAGGGATTATAATTCATTAAGGGCAAAAAACCATTCAGATTTGTTGTGTTTCTTTCTTCACTGTCTTTTTTCTCCTCATTTCAGCAGACAAATAAACAACATAAGTATTTAAAACTAACAAAACCACACTCGTCTCAACACGCATCATTTTCATCACACCCCTTCACCCTGCACAAGCAGACAATGTCGCACTATCACAGGAAATGGATAACTTCACATGATGACTTAGATTTAAGAAAACTCATTTTAGAAGAACAAATTTCCATCATTGAAAAAAACAAATCAGCCATCATCAACTACAAGAAAAAAAAAACAGGCACAAAGTACATGTCAGCAGAAGCATACACAAAAAAGGCTGGTGCCATCTACCCTAGCACCGTGTCCATTACAACAGTAACAAGTACCTCTGCTAAGAAGACTACCTTTTCGTCCACATTGTTGATGTGTTTGTCTATCTGCAAGATGACCCCCAAACCATAAAGCTGATTGTAATGAAGCGTTCAATTTTGCTGTGGATCCGTAGAGCAGATCCTGATCAAGTGGTGGATATCAGCCATGACAACTCGATACCGATGACTTTATGAGGGCCGGCAGCACTGTGGCTGGGACAGGATGAAAGTGGCTGTATATGGGATGGCCGGAATGAGCACTGTGGAAGTAACACCACTGAAGGAGCTAGGTAGATGAGACAGTCACACAAACACACATGAAAAACAAACAATAAACTTGCTCTGCAGTGTCTGATGTCCTGATTTCTTCTTTGCTAGGTGTGGCAAGTATTATCACAACGGGTGACACTGGCCCAACACGCACAGCTTGTACGCCAGCAACAGCCAGCCAGCCAGCCAGCAGTTCAACACAGCATGAAGATTCGTAACAGACATTCTGAACCAATCTCAATGTGATAGCCAGTCAGCAGTTCAACACACAGCATGAAGATTCGCAACAGACACTCTAAACAACTCTCAGAGTAATCTGACACAAAATTCACAATATGAGGGTTTCCTAGCACACCTTTCATCCTGTCTACATCACAAGACATGATGAGTACTCCTTGATGAAACACTACAGTTCCTTAATCTCAACACAGAACAGCCCCTGTTTAGTTTTCTCGAACAGCAGTACCTATGATAAGAAGCAGGTCTGCAATACTTCGCTGAAGGAGAAGCTCTACGGCTCTGTAAAGGAACTCCTGCATACTGCAGCATTCCTCTGAGTCACTGACGGCTGGGACAGTGCTGCTGGAGCAGTTCCCCCGAACACCAGGGTGTTGGCAAGAGCAAGCAGTAGAGTCACCACTGTCGAATGCAGAGACTGTGTGGTGTCCACGTTGGCAGTGTCCTGTTCTCAGCCTGATGATGGCCCGCCCAGTCTTCCCTGGAGAAGTAGTCCTCCTTGCCGCTGTGATTGGGATGTTCCTGAAGCCACCTTTTCCTGTTTCCCTTTCACTATGGTCTTGGTTTTCCATAGGCGATTCACAACTATGATTTGAACTCAACGTACACACACTGTGTTCTTCAAATTAAAAAAAAATGATTGTCCTTTTAGTGTATGGGAACAAGCTATGCTCTTCTCTTTTTTTTTTTTTCTGTCAGGGTTCACAACTTCTTTCAAGCTGAAAACAATCACAAGATAACGCTCAAGATTTTTCGATGAATGTTCTTCAGCTTTTCTGGCAGTAGCTTCCCTAGAGTGAACACTGTGATGTTTCTTTTTGTTTTGAACTGCTTTTTTAAAAATGTGTTTAGGAATGGATCAGGACGCATTTCAGTAAGGTTTCAATTTAACACCAAACCATAACAAGTGAGTTTAGGCAATAAACTATGAACAACAAAAAACAACCAATAAAACGTCAAAAGCAAAACAAGACTGGTAAATCGAAAAATTACACCAACAATTGGAAATCAGTTTTGTTTCCTTTACAGCTGCTTCCATTTTCTTCAATCATTCCATCACTTTATTTATGAGAGTTTGGGCCAATGGTTTTAAACACAATGTCAGGATATTTTGAATGGATGTAACTGTGTCTTCCACAAGCCATAAGCAGGTTAAACTGAAGTAGTATAATGCACAGGGCACTTGAACAGCAATTCCTAAATTTCTTCAGTCCACTCCTCCCTGGTATCAGAACAGTCGCTTTTCATATCTGAAACACAGTGTGGGCGCAAAATTAGCCAGTGACCCTGCAAAAACACAAGGAACAGACCTCCAAATTCAATCCCCCCCCTCAACCCCATCACGCTTTCTTCCTTTCCACAAGGCAGCTTCTTTTAAGCTTATACTGTACAGTGGTTTATGCTACAGCCTGCAGGTTGAGAGGTCTTGGGTTTGAATCCTATCAATAACATGCATTTGTGTGTGTGTGTGTGTGTTTTTTTTGCCCCGGCCAGCTTCCACCCAAAGCTGAGTGTTCTATGGGCTCACATAGGAACACTAGATCCACACTGTGAAGTTTCATCCACTCAATGGAAGTCTCCAAGAGTGTTGCCTCAAATGTCCTAATCAACACTGCAAACGTCTGTATCTCTCAGGCCTGGTTGACGCCAGGATGTATCAGGAAACTATGCTCATGAGTGCAGCCCTGTTATGGAGTCGCTAACCAGAACGGCAATCCATCACTTCATCTTCATCACCTCCATTACAAAATAAAAGTCTCCAAGTTCTGCGGCCCTTCACACCCTGCCCTCATGGTGACCTCATTTTTAAAAATTTCCTCTCAATGTCTACATCTCTGTCAGTGTTGGGTCAACAAGGTGAACATTCTACTGAGGAGGATATCCACTCGCTGTGGCTCTGCGATCGAGGAATTACTGTTGTCTACAAGGAGTGAAGCAGGCGGGAGTCATGCTTAAGCTGGATCAGAACGGCCACCCACTGAACACCACTCAGCAGCAATGCACTTCTCCTCTGATGGGTACAAGTCTGACATCGACTGCTGCCTGCGGACAGCCAGTGATGGCAGTGGGACAGAGTGATGCTGGCTGTGGTGGCTGCCTACAGGGTGGACAGAACGAGTGGTGTGGGATACTGCCTCTGGGGGGGCACCACAGAGGAGACGGTAAAACGAAAAAAAGAGGATGTTCCCTTTATGTCAAATACTGTTTACACAGAGACAGTAAACATCCACAATGTTTTAGAATTCCATGGGTTACAGTCTGTCCTCCTAATCAACTTTAATGCTGGACAGAAAAAAAAAAAAAGCTTTCTCACTGTGTTAAGGAAAATAAGATACGGTGTGGCAGGAATAGAACTAGTCTTTCTAAAACAATTTATCCCCCTTCTCCTCGCCCCCCCCCCCCCCCCCCCCCCCCCAGACTTCCCACCCAGCATGTGTGATGTTTGAAAGCTGTCAGTAGACAGGCACCTCTAAGGCCCAAATTTTTCATGACTGGATGAACAGACAAGAGCTCGCCACACTAAAAGAAGAGTGCAGAAGTCAACTCACGAGTGCAGACCATGCACGCCACCCTCTACCTGTGCCGACGTTGTCCTCCTTTCAAATTTCAGATCTCCACAGTACATCATTGACCTGCACAATGAAGATAATATTAATGATATTAACAATATTTATGATAATAATAATCAATAAAACTATACAATAAGCAAAATATCGGGAAAAACTTAACACTGCGTTCTTCAAAGTCTTTATTGAGAGGAAAATCCAGTGCACAGCAAACAGACAACAAAAGTTCCTGGAAAAACGAGATTTTAAAGGGAAGGTTTCAGAACACTCCTCAACAGCAGAAACATAGTTATACTACTACTAAGGTTAATGATAATCATAACAATACAGTGAACCTATCATCAACATCATTATATTACAAATCATACAGACAAAATCCAACACAAAGGCAGTTTCCTGTAAAAAGTAAGTTGTCTGGAACAGCTGTCTAATGGAGTCCATTTTGACCCAATCATGGAAACTAGCACGTGATCTAGCTCTGGGGGATATATTCAGTCCTAGCAAAGGGCCGGCTCAGAAGACGAGTGGATGAGCCTGTTTCCTTTTCTTCACCCACCAGCCTTTTCCACAGTCTGGTACTTGCTGGGAAAAAATGAAATTTTCCTGTTAAATGCTTAGAAAGACACATCTGTCCAAACTATAGGAATACCTTCCTTCTTTCGCGCCAATGAAAAGGTTCAGGAACATGACTTAGCGGCACCAGTGGAGATGACGCCAGTCAAGGGAGGCAAGTCAGACTTCTAGATTCCTGGGCTACAACTCCAATAATTACTCTTGATGAGATTTTTACTTATGTGATCATTCTGAATCCCATCATCAAGGAACCGACAGACGGTCTTCAGAGATTATGCCTAAACATGACAGCAGTGTGCACTTTTTTTTTTTTTTTTTTTTTTTTTGCTGTCCCAACCTCTGCGCGACTTCAGAGGCAGTGCACCCACGCCGCTCATTCCGACACCCCCGTCCACAGCCACAGCCCGGTCGGCCCCCGCCGCAGCCCCGGCACCGGCAATCCACAGGGAGCGGTCAACGTCAAGTCGTCAAGAGGCAACCCACCGGAGGAGACACTGCACTGCTGCCGAGTCACTTCGGTGGTGTTCAGTGGCGCCTGTTCTGATCCAACAACATACGCAGGACACCACCCTACTACTAAGCCCCCTACTGACGACAATAATTGCTTAGTCGCGGATCCGGCGTGAGTGAGCTCTCCCTCCGGAGGGCGCCACCACGTCCGTCCAACGACAGCCCCCATGGACCCACCGATACCGGTGACCCCGACGGAACCAAACCAAGGCCACAGACGTGGAGAGGACATCGAAACTGAGGTCACCTTGAGAGCAGGGCATGAAGGGCCACAGAACTTGAGACATCTTTTTTAAATGCTGAATGATGAGAATGAGGATGATTAAGATGATGATGCTACGGATTTCCATTTCGGTCTGAGACTACATGACAGGGGCTGTACTCTACGCTTCCTTTCATAATATATCCCGGCGTCAACCAGGCCCGAGAGATACAGGCACCTGCAGTGATGGTCAGGAAATTTGAGCAACACTCTCAGAAACGCATCCATTAAGTGGATGAAACTCGACTGTGTGGTCCCAGCCTTCCCAACTGAGCCCGTAGCAAACTCAACTCTGGGTAGGAGCCGATCGGGGCAGAAAAACCCACATGACTTCTGATGGGATTTCGAACCCACGACCTCCCAGCCGGGAGTCCGCGACGCTAACCACTTCGCCACGGCGGCTGGTCACAGCAGTGTGCACATTGCGTGCATGCGTGCATGTGTGTGTGTGTGTGTGTGTGTGTGTGTGTGTGTGTGTGTGTGTGTGTGTGTGTGTGGGGGGGGGGGTATATAAAATGAACTATTTAATGAGCATATTATGATGGTTTATTCTTCCACAAAAGATGGAATGGGATTTAACAAGCATGCAGGTTTTTTTAATTTTTCAGTGCCTGTGTTCATGTTCATGATCTCAATTTAACACCCGCACACAAAGCAGGGGGACCGGAGTCTGCAGATATGCAGACTCCAAGACAACATCTCTCACCTGCCTGCCTCAAACTGGGTTCAAATCCACGACCACTGACTCACAAAACCAATGCTAACCCCCTGGTCAGTCAGCCCACTGAGGAGAGCAGTGAAGGCGACTGATCCAGCTTCATGACAAGGTTTCTCTCTGCGTCCCGACCTGAGGTTGGAGGCTCTCCTGGCGCCGATGTCCTGACAGCCATGTCGGATGCCGGAGACGAGGTAGGGGACAAACTTGTGGATGGACCCCTTGTCCACAATGTTCCCCGACACTCCCTGGGCCACCTTCAGCTTGTCCGACTCACTGCACCACCACAGAACAGCAGGTCAAGATGCTTTCTATCTACCATCTGTCTTCCACTTTTACAGCCCTACAGTCCACCTGCAGCTTTTACTGCAGAAACCGAAGCAAAAGGTAGTAAGTACAGTGTTAATTCAATGATGGTGTGGAAAAGCTTACACTTCAGCGCATGGCTCACTTATCATGACATGCTGAAGTTTGAAGCATCAACAAACCCAGGTTGCTGGGGTTTTTTTTCAATTTAAATGTAAGCTTCAATACATGGGAAACTTAACCATTTGCCTGACCACTGTTCTATCCCTTGATCAAACTTCTCTCTGATGGCACTGTTTTGACACAGATCAGGGCGTCACTCTTTCAAAAAAAAGAGACAGCAGAACAAAGGAAATTCTCATTGCAAAACCATTATTAACTTGTAATACGTCAAGGATCAGACAAAGAGCATGCTTATATGATCAGACAAACATCATTTTCACGGTAAAGTCACCTAATTCTTCGCAAAATGTTTTGCTGATAGATAGTACAAACATTTAAACGTAAGAATACTCTCTGTTTCACAATTTAAAACATTCCAGAAATTTACAAGTAGCACTCATGAAAAATCTGTTTAGAAATTTCAAAAGAAACCTGATAAACTTCCGAATCACATATACCAAATTGGCTTAGTTACTTTATGTAAGTCTGTTGAATTTCTCAATTCAGGCCACAGTAAATTTCCACATGACATGTACCATATATGCTTTCATCAATTTATGTAAGTCTGCTAAATTTTTCAAATAAGACCTCACAGTGACAGACTTATTTTGTAAACATCACCACTGCGTTAAGTTGAACCTTGTTCCCTAAGACTTATAAAGTACATATGTCTTAAACCCAGCTTGACCAAAAGCAACTTTCCATGAAACCGACCATTTAAAATTCATAACTGCTTACATCAGGTAATATAAATAAACTCTATTTGTAACAGGATTATTCATTTATAGTTATTGTACACTTTCATGTTTCTAAACTGAAATACTCTTAATACAAAATTTCAACTATGATTTCTACTACAAACTCAACAAGATCTATTCATGGATTTAAAGCTACCATTTCTACCACTGGTTCAGGTGAAATAATTCACTCATCACACCTACCTGTAATATCGCGCCTGGCTGGCTTTAAAGGCTTCCATGGCGTCCAGCGACCCCATGCCCCGATACTTCTTCAGCCGCACTCCCGTCGGCAAAGAAATATTCTCCTGGGGCTTCCGACGTCCCCGCCAGCATAGACCCCATCATCACTGTCGTCATGGGAATGAAGGGGGGAAAAAGTTTTAACATCTTAAACGTTTCATTGCAAAAAGTGACAGGCATTGCTTGGTCGTTTCAATAATTAGGTTGAATTGATGTTTTCTGCGCATGCGTGCATGTGTGTGCATGCGTGCTTAAGTGTGTGTTCTGTTGTGGTGTGAGTGTGTGTATGTGTGTTTAAGTGTGTTTTATGTTGTGTTGTGGTGAGTGTGTGTGGGTTTGTGTGTATGTTATGCTGTGTGGTGGTGTGTTGTGGGCGTGTCTTTGTGAGTGTATGTGTGCATGCGTGCATGCTTGCATATGTACTTGCATGCCTGCATGCATGCATGCATGCAAGTGTGTATGCATACTTACATGCATGCATGCATACATGTGTGTGCAAGTGTTTGTGTGTGCATATAGCCTGTGCATGCCCATGTGCATGCCTATGTGTCTGTCTGCCAGCTTGCTTGCCTGTGTATCTGTGTGCATTCATGTTCATATATCTGCACAGACAGCCTTGTTTTGTAAACAAAACTCCCATTATCCACTCTTGTTATTCTTAAAAAAATTCTTTCTTCGAGAAACATTGAACTGGGAAACTATTACTTTGCAATGTATAATCTGCTATTTAAAAATAAGACTGGTGTTGAGTAATCAAGTCTCTCATCTGTGTAATCTTTACGCAAAATAAGTTTTGATCACAGGCATAAGATTAATAAGTTTTGATCACAGGCATAAGATTAACTCAGTTTGTGACATGTCATATTTATATTGCTTCACACATACAAACACATACACACTATTATGCAAACGATACACAAATACAATTATGCATAAAACGCAAACACATACATGCAAACACACACCACATCACACTCCCTTACACATGCACAAACCCACTATCACCTATCCCCTTCTTCAGCCCCTCACCTTTCACTATCCCCTACTCCACACACAAAACAACACATGACCAGTGGAGGCATCAGTAGACAAAAACTTGATGGCACATCCTGTTAACAACACACACACACACACACACACACACACACACACACACAAAAACACACACACACACGCACACACACACTGAACACACACACACACACACAGTGACACATACACACACACACACACCACACACACACACACCACATACAAACACACACACACACACACACACACACACACACACACACACACACACACACACACACACACTGACCAGTGGAAGCACCAAGGGACAAAGCCTTGATGATGTGACCCACGGACGACAAGCCCCCGTCAGCGATGATGGGCACACTGAAGCGACGGGCATACTCTGCCACCTTGTACACTGCTGCCGCCTGGGGTCTCCCCACTGCCATCACTGAAAGAGAACCACAGTTGGCATCCCTCCATCCAACCTCACTGCAAAATGGTATGACCCACCAGCAAAAAACAACTGCAGAATCCAGGTATGACAGGTAGCAACCGTAGTGCCAGACTCTCCCATTCTCTCTCTCTCCCCAAAAGGGACAGATCATCGCTGGCTACTGACTTAATTTGCCAAGGCACCACAACTATCATTATCTCTTTCATTCCTACTTTTCTATGAACCATTACTTCTTTTTCCTAGATTCTTATAATACAAGTATTCCCTTCATTCATTCCTGGATTTAGAGAAAAAAAAAAAGAAGTATACAGTGAGAACTGCCATGTGCGCAGTAGCAAACCAGCCAGAATAGAGTGGCGACCACTTTCCCCACGCTGTAAGGCCGATCTGGCATCAATCCCATTCATAAACACTGCCCTGCAAGCCACCCGGTCATGGCGTGTACCAGTGACGCGACTCGCGCGAAGTTCAAAGCGATTACCGCGAGAACCAATTTTCCACGCTGCAGAAAGGAAAGGAGGGATTTTGTGCTGCCCAGTTTTCCAGGCTGCAGGAAGGAAGGGGTACGATTTTTTGCCAACTGGAAAACCGGGTTGTAGGATGAAAGAGTTTAAGCTTTTCTGTTACTTAGGCGATTTCCAGCTGAGTGCAAAGTGCTGCAGCTTGAATTCTGACTTTTTAATTTTCTGTAAGGTCAACTGTTTGCAGCCTCAGGAGAATCTGAAACATCAGCTAATCATATACAAGTTTAGTTTATCTATGTTATCAGTTCATTTTGAAAGATAAGTGTTCAAACACGATAGTGTACAGATATTAGTCGTGAAGAATTGAGCATGAGAAGGGGGGTGGGGAGGGGGTATGAGGGACAATCTGATATTCTATGTGCAGCATACTCCTGAGAGACAGAAACAGGAAAAAACAAAACCCTGAATCATCAATGGCTATGTCCCTCACTGTATGCCTTTTCATACACATGTGCCGAGTCTGTCAAATCTGCATGCTCCAAAATTTAATTCATCTATGAAATCAAGACAGCACTTAATCATGCTGTCTGTTGGAAATGACAATACTTTTTTTTCAAACAGGTATTAACACAAATAAATAACAAACAATAAAACATGTATAAGTATACATTACTAAAAAAAAAAAAAAAATGCCCCCCACCCCACCCCCTTTTTTTTTTTTTTTTTGACATATGTGTATATGTATGTGCATGTGGATTTGCCTGTGTACATATGTACCACTGTGTGTGTGTGTGTGTGTGTGTGTGTGTGTGTGTGTGTGTGTGTGTGTGTGTACATGTGTGTGCGTGCATGTATCATGCATATGCGTGTGTGTGAGACAGTGATGATTTCACATATGGCAACCATCACCATCAATCAGTCATTGATCATTGCCCCTCCCTGCCCCCCACCCAAAGCCCCCCCCCCCCCCCCCCCCCCCCCGCTTTTTTTTTTTTTAAGCTCAACTGGCATTGTCATGCAAATTCTATCATGCTATTTCACTTATGGCAATAATCATCATCCTATGTCACTGTTTGTCCCACTCAAGACAACGACCAATTATTCATGAATCATCAATTTTATTTCCCCCCCCCCCCCCCCCCTCCCCCCCCCCCCCCCCTTTTTTTTTTTTCCCACCCCCAACCCGGCATCACTTCATCAATGCCACCACATTATTTCACTTATGACAATGGTCACCACCCTATAGTACAGCAGATCTCATCACAATGATCAACATCCATCAGTCATTGACCAATTCCTTTATTTCCCCCATTGACATTATCACACTTGCCAATACACTACCCTACCCCTTCTACAAAAACCACCATCACCCTAC
>JADBJO010000269.1:57500-72500 GCA_016801955.1 Conus betulinus | reverse complement strand
GTCCACAATCTACAATGTTGTCCTGATCCATTTCATTACATCACTATGTCTAATGTTGTCCTATCTCACTGCATCACTATGTCTAATGTCGTCCTATTTCACTGCATCACTATGTCTAATGTTGTCCTATCTCACTGCATCACTATGTCTAATGTTGTCCTATCTCACTGCATCACTATGTCTAAGGTTTTCCTATCTCACTGCATCACTATGTCTAATGTTGTCCTATCTCACTGCATCACTATGTCTAATGTTGTCCTATCTCACACTGCATCACTATGTCTAATGTTGTCCTATCTCACTATATCGCTATGCCTAATATTGTCCTATCTCACCAGATCACTATGTCTAATGCTGTCATATCTCATTACATCACTATGTCTAATGTTGTCCTATCTCATTACATCACTATGTCTAATGTTGTCCTATCTCATTACATCACTATGTCTAATGTTGTCCTATTTCACTGCATCACTAAGTCTAATGTTGTCCTATCTCACTGCATCACTATGTCTAATGTTGTCCTATTTCACTACATCACTATGTCTAATGTTGTCCTATTTCACTGCATCACTATGTCTAATGTTGTCCTATCTCACTGCATCACTATGTCTAATGTTGTCCTATTTCACTGCATCACTATGTCTAATGTTGTCCTATTTCACTGCATCACTATGTCTAATGTTGTCCTATCTCACTGCATCACTATGTCTAATGTTGTCCTATTTCACTGCATCACTATGTCAAATGTTGTCCTATTTCACTACATCACTATGTCTAATGTTGTCCCACCTCACTATATCGCTATGCCTAATGTTGTCCTATCTCACCAGATCACAATGTCTAATGCCATCATATCTCATTACATCTGTATATCTAATGTTGCCCTATCTCATTACATCACTATATCTAATGTTGTCCTATCTCATTCCATCCATCACTATATCTATGTTAATGTCCTATCTCATTACATCTCTATATCTAATGTTGCCCTATCTCATTACATCACTATATCTAATGTTGACCCATCTCATTACATCACTATATCTAATGTTAATGTCCTATCTCATCACATCACTATGTCTAATGTTGTCCTATCTCAATACATCTCTATATCTAATGTTGTCCTATCTCATCACATCACTATGTCTAATGTTGTCCTATCTCAATACATCTCTATATCTAATGTTGTCCTATCTCAATACATCTCCATATCTAATGTTGTCCTATCTGATTACATCACCATATCTAATGTTGTCCATACCTCACTACATCACTATATCTAATGTTGTCCATACCTCACTGCATCACCATATCTAATGTTGTCCATACCTCACAACATCACTATATCTAATGTTGTCCACATCTCACTACATCACTATATCTAATGTTGTCCATACCTCACTACATCACTATATCTAATGTTGTCCATACCTCACTACATCATTATATCTAATGTTGTCCATACCTCACTGCATCACCATATCTAATGTTGTCCATACCTCACAACACATCACTATATCTAATGTTGTCCATACCTCACTACATCACTATATCTAATGTTGTCCACATCTCACTACATCACTATATCTAATGTTGTCCATACCTCACTACAACACTATATCTAAGGTCCTATCTCATTACATCACTATATCTAATGTTGTCATATCTCATCTCAATACATCACTTTATCTAATGTTGTCTTATCTCATTAAATCGCAGCATCTTACATTGTAATGCTTCAGTGCTTTATAACAAAACATCATATGTAGTCCCACATCATTACATCACAACAAAATGCCACCTCACACACAAACGTACGACATCATGACATTAAAAGTAGTCTCATGTTGTTATATTATTTAAGTTACATGTTGTCAAACTTCATTATACCATTACATCAAATGTTGTACAACTTCATATATTACATGCTGGCATATTACTTTACTACATTCCATCATCACCATTTCAAATGTCCTAATTCAGTATATCACAACTTAAAAAACTGTGCTGTTATTATACTACATTACATCCCTGTATTAAATGTTCTTCATTTTATCACTACATCAAAACTGTTGAGTTTCATTACATCACATATTAAAATATTGTCCTAATTCATTACATCACTGCATCAAAAGTTGTCGTGTTTCATTACATCACTACATTAAATGTTGTCCTGTGTCATTACTTCACTAATCTAACAGTTGTTGTACTTCATTAATCAGTACAAAAAGTTGTCTGTAACATTCCATATTACACTGAATGTTGTCATAGTTCATTACATCACATCACCACATAAAAGCTGTCCTTCCTCGTTAAACTACTACGCTAAATGTGCTATCCTATTTCAGAACACAATGACAATAATACTGCTCAAAAAAACTGTGACGTGATATCATCACAACACAAAACGCTGCCCTGAATGATCACCTTACGAAACACCTCACACTACACCACTACTCTCTACCTGTATAGCGCCTTACCAACACGACGAAGTCTGCGCCCGCCTGGCTAAGCAGTTCCACTCGCTTCTTGTCACTCTCCTGCGTGCTCACAGCCGCACCTACAATCAGCTGCTTCCTGGACAACATGACCCAGTCAATGAATGTCTTGTAGCAGGCACTCAACAATCGATTTCACATCTAGCCTCTGAGCCTACTGTAGTGCCATGTGAAACCACAGCCAGTGGGCACTGAACTTCCGCTTCCACCTGTCCCCCTCCCCGCACCTGCCTGTGCCTACCCTGAGTACAATACGACAACCACACCACTAACAGTGGGTGACATTATTTCTCTCTCACACATACACATTCTCTCACTCACCAACACACACAGAGGAGGCAAATCTGTCAGTGTGAAAAATGAAACCACTGCGTACAGTTGGGCCCATTGAAGGGCAAAATGCACTTTTTTTTTAACTGAAAAAAAAAAACAAAAAACACTCAATCTTCATCATTTCAGAAGGAACAACCATTCAAGTTATTTTCCTCCCAAGGAAAGGAGGAGAGTGGGTCTCCATACGTATTTGTGAAAGTTCAATTAGGGGTGTAGACATGTCAGGAGAAAAGTGCCGAACAAGTGCTGATAATCATCCAGTACACTGTCAGGGAGCTAGTCTGAATACACAAGACAGCAAACTCTTTTCAAACCCCAAATGCTTTCACTACACACGTGGCAGAAATATGTGACAATAGCGGAATTTCCAGAAAGTCTATGAAGGTTCCAGAAGAGGTTTCAAGAATGTTTTTTGCATTCTGACTGGACGTACCATTCTATGATTCATTTTCTATTCATAAACTGTACCACACCATTTTTGGGGTTGTTTACACACAATGATTTATCAATGTTTGCTGCAAGGACAGATCTACCTTTGGGACCATTTTTTCACAGTCAATCAAAAAAAAAAAAAAAGTAACTGTAAATCTTCTACAGGAAGTAGTAGAACACTTCAAACTGACTACAAGGGTTAATCTTTCTGTGTCCAGGATGCAAGTAAAGGAGAGATTACAACCAGTGTGGCCATTCCTCTGTTCAGTATTCAGCTGCTACATCCACTGAAACATCCACAAAGAATGGAAGAGGTACCTCATCTCAACAGTCTACGACCTACCTGTTAACTTTACAGAAACAGACCAGGGGAATCATGAGCAACACAGCAATGACTTTTTTCCCCCGCTGGAAAGTTTTCAAGCTGACTGCAGAGTTCACCATGAGGATGAATATAAAAGAGGAGCCTACAAAGCTGTGCTAGCTGCAGTTGTTTCATGGTCACCGTGAATTCTGTTGCAAAGGTTCTGACTTAACAGACACATCTGAACATGTCAACTGCTCATTCGAAATCCTGCTTGGAGAGAACAAACGAAAAGATGTGATATTGTTCTGGACTATGACAGTTAAGATGTATAACAAACAAAATCATGCAGACGGAGATACAGAGAAACAAAGCTAAAGGCACACAAAAAGCGACAGACCTGAAAAAAAAACACAATGAGCAAGACAAAGAAAGGACACACACACACACACACACACACACACACACACACACACAGCAGAAAGAGAAGGAGACAGACAGACAGAGACAGAGAGAGACAGAGAAACAAACAGAGAGGGTGGAGAGGAGATAGACATAAGAGTGACACAGACAGACAGACAGAAAGAGAGAGAAAGAACTGAAAGAACTGGGGGGAGGGGGTGCGCGAGAGAAGACACAGACTGAGAGAAAAACAGATACAGACAGACCAGAGTGAGAAGACAGACACTGACCTCTCATCTTTTGATGCCAGAGGAAATTCTCTGTTTTTCTTGGTGTCAGTGCGAGCAATCAAAGCCACCAGCTCCCCGGAGTCATTCACTATGGGCAGCTTCCCTGGTAGACAACAACCAACCATGGCTGTGTATGAGTGAGTCTGTGTGTGTGTGTGTGTGTGTGTGTGTGTGTGTGTGTGTGTGTGTGTGTGTGTGTGTGCATCTAAGTGTCTGTGCATTTGTGCACAAGTGCATGCATATGAATATAGAAGCTGAGCACATCCACTATGTATGCAGACCTTTGTATGAGTAATGAATCAGCTCATAACATCACTTCTTTTCATTTCATTTTTTAATTCAAGGAAGATGTACATTAAAAATTTTCATCAAAATAAAAGAAAACAAGTTTTTCCTAATAACATTTCTTAATTGTCTTGTTAGTAATGTTTGATCACAAGATTGATACATCAGTGTAATCACTGACACCTGAGTACACTCAGTTATGTTCTCTTTTCTACTTACAACAGATCAGAAAGAGAGAAAAAACTGATGGACATAGAGAGAAAACAGAAGTGTGTGAAACGATGATGAGCAACAATCACCTTTCTTGCTTTGCTGCAGAATGCTGTTGGCTTCCTTCAGCGCCACTCCATGTCTGGCCACAATCAAGTCCCCATATTTTGTCATCACCTGCATCAGAAAGATGAGCATGCACACCAGCACACTAACAACACACTCTCTTGTTTGGGAAGAGAGACAAGCGGTTGGCAAAGACATGTTGCTGTATTCAAGTTCAGCAACACACAACCTGTTGACGTGAGAATGAAGTTGGGCAACTGACATTTATCATGGAGGGGGGTGGGGGGTATTCAGAACACCCCCCATTCCCCCCCCCCCCCCCCCCCCCCCCCCCCCCCCCCCCCCCCCCCCCCCTAAGTATCACATTCACATTGAAAACTCCTTCCACCAGAAGGATGGTAACTCTGAATGGTCGGTTTAATTTTGTGTTTCAAGACAATTGCAGCCAAACAAGATGACAGCACTTAAGTATGATTCAGCAAGCGAGGGACAAAATAGTATATGAGAAAGGGATGCAACCTGTATGTGCTTTATCAACCTTCAGCCTGCCAGCTCATTTTATGGAAACAAAGTCAATTTTGGAGTACACTGAAATCATGCCAACGCTCTTGCTTTGCTGACAGACCTATATCTATTCAAAATAGATTGACAGAAGTATATCACAGAAAAAAAAAAGACTGACAAGTCAACCAGCGATACAACAACAATAAAATCATAACGGCCATCACAGACAGGATGTTAGTATAAGAATAGAGCATTTTCCACAAACAAACTGAATGGACACCATCTATCCTGTCATTCATGATCACATTCAACACAAATGGAAACAAAATTTCTTAATTTACAAGAACTGAAATCAAAGCAATGCAGACACCATTTTCAAAATGGCTGCTGTCCTAAAATGGCGCCACTTAGTTCTCAAAGCTTCTCGAACACCCCGACGGCAAGTTACACTGCAGACACAAACACACATAACCAGCAGCCATAGTTCAACTGTTAGCACCACAGGCTGCAGGTTATGAGATCGTAGGTTCAAATCGCCTCACAGGTCTATTGTTGTGGGGGGTTTTTTCAGCCCCGTCCGGCTCCTACCCAGAGCTACGGAATGTGATTTTGGTCTCAAAAGAGCTCCTTGGAAATGCACAGAGTTTTCATCCACCTAATGAATGCTTTGTCAGTATACTGAGAACACTGCCTTTACAACACTGTATTGTCCACATCTTTTCGGCTTGGCTGATGATGAGGTATTTCACAGAGGAACAGCCCTATGATGTACTCTCTGATCAAACTGAAACTCCATAGCTTCGTCTCCACTGATCACCATTCTAAAACGACAGACAAAAAACCCTAACAACAAGCATACAGGACTGACAACAATGACCCATTCTCCTATGCCTCCCTCACACACCAGTCACACCTACCTCCGACAATGGCGTGTCGTACTGCTCCGGCGTGAGGAAGTCCACGTCTCGCTGGGTGACCAGCCCTACCAGTTTTTTCCCCCATGTTGCCCTGCTCTGTGACGGGAATACCGGAGAACCCGTAGCTCTTTTTGGCGTCCAGCACGTCAGATACCCGGTGGCTTGGCGACATGACTAGTGGGTCCAGGATGAACCCTTGCTCGTATTTCTGTCAGAGGTCAACAGATGCAAGGGAACCACCCTCTGAAATTCACCCTTTTCTACTGTCAAAGGTCAACAGATTCAAGGGGAACCACCCTCTGAAATTCACCCTTTTCTACTGTTAGTCAGAGCAAGGGGAACCACCCTCAACAGATTCAAGGGGAACCCACCCTCTGAAATTCACCCTTTTCTGTCACTGTTAGAGGCATCAGCCTTTTTTTTTTTTTTTTCCTTTTTGGGGTTTTTGGGTTTTAGGTGGAAAGGTAGCTTAGTAGGACTATGCACATGCCCAGAAGAGAGAGAATCCCACGTGCATGGTCAGAATCTCATACAACGAGGTCCCCCCTGCCCCCCACCCTCCAGATTGTAGTGGTGTAGCCTTTCAGATGAGAAAATACAGGGCTGGCAGATGGAGATTTGGGTTTAAGAGGTTTGAGATTAGGATGTAAGGGGTTTGGAGTATGACGGTTTGGGGGACGGAGATGGGAAGAAAGGTAATGTCCAAAGACGGAGGTATGGGGGTGGAGGTTGAGATTTAGGTTGAAGCAGGTGGGGGTGGGGGATTGCAGTGGTTTGTGGAGATTTATAGGTGGGGGATGGGAAGCATGGTATGGGCTGGATGGGCTAGAGAACAACAATTTGTGGGGAGGGCATGGGCTTGGAATATGCTGGTTTCAGATGCTGGTGACAAGGGGTGGGTTCAAGTCCAAAGATGAAAGTATGGGCATTTTGGGGCTCCAGATATATTGGTTTGGGTTAGGATGGAGAGCAGATGAGGGTCTGAGGGATGAATGTTGGGGGTTTGAGTGTCGGAGATGAATGTGGTTGGGGGGGGGGGGGGGGTGGGGGGGGCGGGGTTGAGATTGGGGACTGGCAGGAAGATGTGGGTTTAGGGGCTGGGGGGGGGGGTTGGAGGTTGAGGACTGGGGACTGGCATGGAAGATGGGGAGGATCAGGGGAGGGGGGAGGCAGGGTTGAGGACTGGGGACTGGCATGGAAGATGTGGGTTTGGATGGATCAGGCTGGAGGGGGGAGGGTTGGAGGTTGAGGATTAGGGACTGGCATGGAAGATGTGGGTTTGGATGGATCAGGCTGGAGGGGGGAGGGCTGAGGTTGAGGACTGGGGACTGGCATGGAAGATGTGGGTTTGGACAGGCTGGAGGGGGGAGGGCTGGAGGTTGAGGACTGGGGACTAGGAGTCGGGCTGGGTTGAATCTGGAAGACAGGATGCAGGCAGTGCAAGCTGCGTCGTGTTGTAGAATGAGGTTGGTGGTTTGAGAGGTTGAGGGTTTAGGCTGCTGAGAAAGGACAGGGTGGAGGACGCGAATTAGAACTGAGAAGTTTGGAGAAATGGACGGAGACATTAAGCAGCAGGGCTTGGGTCAACCTGAAGTTTTACTTTAGGTCATGTTCACTTTGGGGTTAGGTTTGGATGTTTTGGGTTGGTCTGTTGGTTTCAAAACACTTCAGGTAGTAAACCTGGGGCCTGAAGAAACAAGATATTTCTGTCAATACTCAGTTAAACACAAAGCCAATTCTGCACACTCTTACAGAGGAATCACAATGGAACATCTTTTTCTTTTCTTCAAACATTTCAATTTCCAAAATGTTTTGGAATGGACGTCAAGGATCAACTAAAGAAAACAAGTACAGATCAACAAAACCAATGTCTTGAATACCTGATTGTTAAGTAACAGATAATTGTTCAGTAACAGATAATTTTTATGACAAACATTTCCCATAAATGTTTTGCCCATACTTCAAAATCTACAAATAAAGCTGGAACTGTATATCTTATCTTCATACAAGAATTAAATCAACAATTATGACCAATTACTGAGATCTCATATCTTTCAAAAACAACCCCAGAAATGTCTATGAACAGTGTTTTCAAACTAAGTGTTGTAGTATCCACAGTTTTGGACACTTGACTGCTCACATATTATTGTGGAACCGGTAATAATAACTAAACTCTGACATTTCTGAGAGACTGAGATGAAAATATTAAGGTGTCAGAGGTCTCACTTCTATGAGGGTTGCATGAATGTTCTCAGAGAAAATTCAAGTTTTTAACTGAAGATTTTCAATTTTCAAGGGTAAACAATCCTAAGCAGACTTTTAACAAAGCAAAAGAAAATCTCCCCAAAGCCAATTTCCTCTCCATACCCACGCCCTTTGACAGTCTGCATTAAAATCAGTAAAGCTGGATTTCATCATGGTGGCTGAGTTGTCATTTTATCGATGCTTTGTCAGTACTGAAGGCTGTTAAAATCCCCTCGAAACAAGGAACTCAACCCTGCTTGGCCATCCCGCAGCAGTCCACTGAGAACCCTGTCATCCAGTGGATACCCTCACATTCCAGCTTACATGGCAATAAGGAGGCTGACCAACTGGCAAATGAAGGAGGCCGACCAACTGGCAAATGAAGGGGGCCAGCAGCCCTAACTAGAACAGGAAGTCTTCTTTGAAGAAGCCAAAAAAACATTATCCAGGAGACACAGAATTGAAAATGGCTTGAGCAGCACCAAGACTTCAAGAGGAAGACTGCCCAGACTAGACCAAATGAGCATTGCGAGACTGAGGACAGGGCACTCGAGACTCATACACCACATGTTAAAAAAAATTCCACACTGGCAAGTCTTCAGGGTGCCCCCAAGCAGTACAGCCCCAATGACTGTGGAACACTTCCTGCAGGACTGTCCCACACATCAAAAGCTAAGAGCAGAGACCTGGCCTGCTGACACATTGACGAGGGAGAAGCTCTGTGGATCTCTGGAGGACCTCCGCCGTACAGCAGCCTTCGTCAGTGCCTCTGGGGGTTCCTGACTGAGTGTAGGAAGAAGAAGAAAAAGAATCATAGTGGCTTCTAGAGGACACTCAAGATACCTTAGCGACCAGTCAGTAACTGCTGTCAGTAGGGAGCTTAGTAGTGTTCTTGGAGAAGACACCACTGACCACAACTGAAATGACATGGCAGCTGTGCCAAGTTCCCATGGGCAGGATTGGTTGTGACAGTCTGGCAGTGACTGCTCCCTGTGAACTGCACGCACTGTGACAGGAAGACAGTGGGTGTGGCTGTGCATGAGGTGGCTGGTATGAACAGCATAGGGGTGCAGCCTGGGAGGGGGCACGGACCATAAGACAGCAGAACAAAAAAAACCGTTATTATCTATGGTGACTTCTTACTCATTCTGAGCTGGGCAGTCACATATCTATGGGATTTCTGGATCAGTAACACATCCATCAAATCCTTTTCATGTGCAGATACAGCCATGGCAAATGAGGTCTGGGGGAAAAAAAAAAAAAAAAAAAACTGCACTGAAAATTTGGATGAAAAAAACATTACCCAGTCGTTCCCCGCCCTCCTACTTTGGGACTGGAACTAGCACCTCACAGGTCCTGGGGATGCATTATCCAATTTGCCCACAGCTAAGTTAACTGTTCAAAACTGAGATGTCCACCTCCCATGCAACAGACACCAGGCCGGGTCCATGAATTCAACTTCTGCAATCAAGAAAAGGAAAGGGAGTATGGTTCCTCCAATACAAGCATGCCTTTCTGTCAACAACAGGAAGCACCACTGGAAAAGAACCGCACTACATGCAATCATGTGAAAGACAGGCCCAAAATCTGAATGTATGTATGTGGTATCCTGGTATCCACTCTGACAAAGCTTGCACAACTCTGAACATAAACATTCTTATCTATAGCATCATCCTGAACAAAACTCTACCATCACAAAGAAGGAATTATAATACATGGTTCACACTTCTGTTAATTGTTTGTCATTCCATATTCATTAGTATGTGTAAATTCTTACTAGCAGATGGGAAGGTGGATCAGAGAAAATGCCAAGAACAAAAAAGCAATCACCTCTAGAAAAGCATCAAACCGGATACTAGTAAACACAATCTTAAAGCAAAGTGCGAGGAATATTCAAAAGCAATTTTGTTCACACAACCACTATTGGATGGAACTTTTCTGGCAGCAAATACCGGGTAAGAAATGACTTGATGGCTGTTGCAACGCACGTGCACTCACACATGAGATCGCATGCGCACACACCACACACACCACAAACACACACACACACACACACACACACACACACACACACACACACACACACACACACACACACACACACACAAAGCATACATACATACACACACTCACCGACACAGACACACACTGAAATGACAAAAGTGGCAGCTGACATGTGACATGCAATCAAAACTTGTCTGTCAAAAGAATGTTGTCCATTGCAGGAATTAACAACCAACATCCTTTCCAAAGCTTCACAGAGAAAGAGCAGTTTAGCCTCTCTCTCTCTCTCTCTCTCTCTCTCCTGTATCAACCACTGAACAAACATTAAGTTATCTCATTCCTGTTCATGACACAACTTGGAAGGCAAGCTACCATGATGAATTAATAAAAAGCCGTTTATAAACCTCTTCCAACTGGCTGGATGATCAATTACATAAGGGCCATCTACTACTGTTCAGCTTCTTATAGGTCCTAATTAGCAAGGGTTTACTTGCTTTAGGTGTAAATTCCAGTTATTCAACAACAAAAACAAAAAGTGAGACAGAAAAAGGGGGAGTAATTGAAAGAGAGAGATACAGAAAAAAAAGAGAGAGAGAGAGAGAGAGAGAGAGAGAGAGGGAGGGTTATTGACTGATAATCTTTATTCCTAAGGGTAACAGGTAAACCAGAAGATGCTTTTTTTTTTCATCTGGCTGTTGTCCCTTCAGGGACTAAGGATACTAACACACAAATACTATTATACAATACAAAACTAATTATAACATAACTGTAACACTGAGAGAGAGAGAGAGAGAGAGAGAGAGAGAGAGAGAGAGAGAGAGAGAGAGAGAGAGAGAGAGATGAAAAGAGAGAAAAGAGAGAGAGAGAGAGGAAGAGGAAAAAAAAAAAAGTTGAAGAGGAAAAAAAAAAAAGAATTCTCTTGTCCATAACAGATGGAGACACACAGAACAAGAAGATGTCAAAAGACGAGGACACAGAACTGTCGAAATTAAGACGTTTTCTCCCAGCATTAGAAAGATGTACACGTGGTATTCTGAGGGTTGCCCCAACTCCAAAGTTACTGGGGACTCCACAGTTACTGCCCACAGTCTGAAGTTGACCAGTTACTTTATTGTTATGGAGCTGGAAACTGCTTAACTTAGTACAGGCTCATGTTAGCACCCCTCGTCCACAAGTCAGCTGAAAGAGTTCATCAACTCAAGACAATGTGGCCAACCAACAGACCTTATAATGTATTACATAGAGTTCACTTATTCCAATGAAGAAACACACAAAGCCAACAGTGCACTCACACAACCCACCCACAACGCACACCTGTTATGTACGGTCAAACATGACACGAAAAGACATTACATCGATGAAATATGCACACAGTCACACACATCAGTACCCCCTCAGCAAATAAACAGCTTTGTTTAGATGCATACAGGGTAAAATTATTCACTGTTTACACAGATAGAGACATTAGAGAAAAAAGACCTTGGAAAGGAAGGCTGGGGGCCAGGAGTAAGGGGTGTTGTACAGAGGAGGAGGAGGAGGAGGGGGGTGGGGGGGGAGGGGGAAGAGGGAGGAATGGCTTGGGGGGGGGGGGGGGGGGGCAGGGGGGGGGGGGGGGGGGGGGGATGCACTGAAAAAAGGCATTTCACATTTCTGACCCTCTGCACACACACACACACACACCATTTTAGCACTTGTTTAGAAAATGTCACTCCAATAAAGATGATTGCGTGATAACAAAAAAAAAACACACACTCACTCATACACACACACAAATGAAAAGTGAAAAAAAAAAGAAAGTCAACACTCAGCAAACCTACAGTGAGTACAACAACTGTCATCACTTGACCAAAAGATATACTGACTTCTAGGTATTTTGATTATCTATAAGATAGAGGTGTTCGTTGCTTTATTTCTCTGTATTCATCTTTTTATTTTTTTTCTGTAAATTTCTTTCATTTGTTCGTATCCTGATCTCCTCCAGTGGCTTAAAAAAGAAAAACAGGGCTTGTCCTGCTTATCTATCAACCTAAAGAATGATATCTATCATATGGCACGTGCATGTCTCTATAGTGTTTCTATCTGTTCATGCATTTATTCATGCATATCTGTATGTGTGTGTGTGTGTGTGTGTGTGGTGTGTGTGTGTGTGTGTGTGTGTGTGTGTGTGTGTGTGTGTGTGTGTGTGTGTGTGTTGTGTGTGTGTGTGTGTGTTGTGTGCCCTGTGCGTGTGTGTGTGTGTGTTTAGTGCATAAGTCAGTTATTTCTTTAAAATGAAGAGATGCTATTTTTACTTTATTTCTTTAAAACAGACAAAAAACCCATCATTTATACTTTGTAAAATATATGTAAAAAGTTTAAATGGTCAAAGATGACAGCTGACTCATGCAACTTACTGGTAATCGGATTCGCAGTTGCTGAAAGTGGAAAAAACATCAAGCAAAACTTAGGTCATTCTACTACTGGAAACAAACACATACACCCACTCATCTTTACCCTACACCCACCTTCCAACCTGACTCCCTTCCAAATGAATAATACCAACAAAGAAAATTTTATGTGAAACAACACTGCCAAAATCATTTAAATCTAATGCTGGCCTCCGCACAGCCATCTATAATCCTAACACATTCCCAAGCAAAGACTACAAACAAAAAATTGAAAAATGAAATGGAAACATAAACAGCTATAACAAACAAACAAAAAATACATACACACAACAACAGCAACAACAGTTCACCAGACTCAGAAAGTTTCACTCTCTCTTCTTTTTTTTTGATTTTTTTTAAATCTGAGCTTTTCTGTTAGTTTGTTATTGTTGGTTTTTCTAAATACTGCTGATTTATTCATGGGTTGATTTAACCCATCAGAAGGCTTCTTGCGATATAAATATCAAACAATCTGGGTGGTTTTTTTTTTTTTTTTTTAAATCAGTAGCTTCTGATGAGATAAAAGAAAGTGAAAAAGATCATCAGAAAAAAAATTGGTTAAGATACTCCTCTTCACATCAGCCCATTTTTTTTTCTTTCTTCTTCTTTCTCATGCTTGGGTTAGAGTCCTGGATTCACAATTTATGCTGTATTCCTTGCTCATGCTTCTAACTTTTCTTATTTCTTCCCACTGGTGTTTGGAAACTCCCGAACTCTTGCACATTCTTCAACCTCTTCCATCATCATTCCCTCCCCCCCCCCCCCCCCCCCCCCCCCCCCCCTTCTCAGGGCTAAATTCTACACTGTTTGTCGTGACAACATTGTGCACCTTACCTTTACTCGCCGCACCTCGTTGGCTTGAAACTCGGCTGTGCAGTTGTGATGAATCACTCCCACCCCACCACACAGCTGCACACAACATACAGATAAATCCATGCATACAGACAGACACAGTGATTAATGTGTACACATATATCAGTTTTACAGAAAAACAACAAGCTGCGCTTCAGCTCTACCAACGCAAACAACAGAAAAAAAAAAACATCATCCCAACTGAGAGTGTTGAATGAAAAACACTCGAGTCACACTGAGACGGCAAGCATTCAACATCTTCCTGCTCGGTGTGGAAAATAAACACTAAAACGAACATCAAAACACATCCACAGGAAATCCCCAAAGCACTAGTTGTAGGTCATGCTACCAGTTGAACAGAACACCTTTGAAATGGCATAGGACAAGACGAAAAATGTCACTGTATTATAAATAACGACAATTTACTTCACCAGTCAATTTGACACTCATGTGAGAATTTAAAAGTGTTGACATGGCATAAATCAAGAGAAAATGAACACAAACAAGAAAACACAGAAAGCAAAAGACTGGATTCTTTGCATGAACAGGCAAGGGGTAAGAGCTTCTGCATGAAAAAAAAGGAAAACAGATTCTAAGTGATAATATGGCAGTTTGTGATTATTCATCCACAGTGTGCTATGAATAATTGATAATATGGCAGTTTTATTCATCCACAGTGTCCTATGAATAATTGATAACATCGCAGTTTGTGATTTTTCTTCCACAGTGTGCTATGAATAAACAAATCTACGCGCAACTCAAGGCTCGACAGACGAGAACAGATGAAATGTTGGAAAATATGCATGTTTGCTCACCGCCATGCCAATGGCCATTTGTGACTCTGTGACTGTGTCCATGGGGGATGACACAAGGGGGGCCTTCAGGGTGATTTTCTTGGTCAGAGCCGAGGTCAGATCCTGCAGTGTAAAGCTGGTGTTAAACGCTTCATGTGAACGCATACACATATACACATGCTCATACTGAATGCACACACTCATCATATAAAGATTCAAAATGCATATGTATATACAAACACAGGCATTCACACACACACTAAAAATGCATGTGCACACATACACTCATAAACACACACGCGCGCACACACACACACACAAACACACTCTCTCTCTCTCTCTCTCTCTCTCTCTCACACACACACATTACAAATGCATATATGCACAGATACACTCGCATGAAAATGCACACACATAGACACACACTCTCTCTCTC
>JADBJO010000269.1:0-47500 GCA_016801955.1 Conus betulinus | reverse complement strand
AAGGACTCATGGGTACCAGCGTGCTGATAACTTGTCAAACTGGTGCCATATACACATCGTCTGCCTCATCTGACAAAGGAGCATCTTAATTCACAGTACCAGGAAGCACGCAATGCTCCTTTCATCCGCTAAAGGGAAAGGAACAATCGGTGGCAACATTTAACAATGCATCTCCCATGAATCGCGGGTTCGGGTGAATCGCTACTTTCATTCATGGCAATTGGATACAGCAGCGCATTTAGCATGGATCCAGTTGGACTGCATCGTCTGTTAACCCTGGAATAAAAATCGGAAGGAGGACGGAAGGGATTGTGGGAGCGCCCCCAAGACCCTTAATCGGAGCATTGCCACTGGAGCCCCCCCTGATAGAAGAAGCAACCCCCCCCCCCCCCCCCCCCGGACTCAGCCTCAAATGGGACAAACCCATCCCCACCCCTCCATTAGTATCTCAACCACTTCTGTGTCAATATGACTGCTTTGAACCAAATGGGTATGGGTACTGGGGGACCGCAGCATCCAGACTCTGTAGTGATGGGCAATATCCGATGAAGGTTGAGTTGTGTGTGTATGCATGCATACATATGTGAAGGCATGCGTACTTATGCAGATATGTGTGTGTGTGCGTGTGTGTGTGTGTGTGTGTGTGTACGTGCGTGCGTGCGTGCGCGCGCGCGCGCGCGCGCGTGTGTGTGTGTGTGTGCGTGTGTGTGTGCGTGCATGTGCAAGCCCATATGGGCCAGATGCTTTGCAGATCCTCAAAAGAAGTTCTATTTTGTGCGGTCGATAAAGGTTTGCCTTTCCTGTTTTTCCTAACGTCACCCTCTTGTTCCTCTTACACTAGCTGAGCTTCTATCACAGGAATGCCCTATGTGGACCTGCGCCCTATGTCAACACAGCGCGCAGCTTCCAAGGGTGGTGCAGGATTGTTCTCAGCTGGTTTGTTCGACACTTGAGGACAATGTCACCTACCAATCTGCCTCGGACACATTTGGGAAGAGAGTGACGAAGAATGAAGACTGGTTTAAGGCAGTAATCGTGGAGATGGGAGCCTGCCATTGTTGCTAAGCAAGCCGCACTCTTCAATCACAAGAGATAGCCCTCTGCAAAGACACTGGATGCACTCCAAAAAGCTGGCAACAACACCCAGCGGACCTCTCGTAAATGCCCAGCGAGTACTGGCTAAACCTGTGCCAGGGCATCCAGATCTCTGCCGACTGCGGCAACATCAGCGCCTTGTACGAGGACATTAAGAAAGCGCTCGGCCCTAGAGTCACCAAGATCGCTCCTCTCTAAAATCTGCCTCGGGCGGGATGTCATCACTGACCGCAGCAAACATATGGAGAGATGGGTGGAGCACTACAGGAGCTGTACTCCAGGGAGAACTCAGTCACCCACACAACCATCGAATCCCCCGCCCCCCTGCCCGCCATGGAGGAGCTCGACGCCCCACCAACCATTGAGGACCTCAGCAAGGCCATCGACTCGCTAGCCTGTGGTAAAGCATCTGCCAGAAATCATCAAAGCCGGCAAAGAGGCTTTCTTTCCTCAGCCACCTCCATGAGCTTCCGCTGAAGTGCTGGGAGGAAGGGACTGTACCCCAGGACATGCGCGATGCAAACATCATCAGGCTGTGCAAGAGCAAGGGGGACCACAGCGATTGCAACAACTATCGCGAAATATCCCTCCTCAGCATTGTTGGCAAAGCCTTCGCCCGTGTCATCCTCAACAGGCTGCAGCTACTCGCCCGAACGAGTGTACCCAGAGGCACAGTGCGGCCTCAGTGCTGCGAGGTCGACATGATAATCTCCCTGAGGCAGCTACAAGAGAAGTGCCTCGTGCAGAGACGACCCTTGTTCATCGCCTTCATCGATCTGACCAAGGCGTTCGACTTGGATTGGATGTTCTCCCGAGCTTCTGAAGATGACGACGTCCTTCCATGACAACATGAGTGGCACTGTCCTGTACGAAGGTTCATCTTCAGACCCCTTGCCGATCAAGAGCGGTATCAAACAAGGGTGCGTGCTCGTTCTGACGCTCTTCGGCGCCTTCCTTCCATGCTATTGCGTCACACCTTCCGACAGTCTGAAGACGGCACCTCCTCCATACTAGGAATGACGGAAGCCTCTTCAACCTGGCACGCCTCCGAGCAGAGACGAAGGTGCGGGAAAGTCCTCATCAGGGAAAATGCTGTTTGCAGAGGACGCCGCCCTCACCGCCCACACCGAGGAGGCGCTACGATCGCTCATCACCTGCTCCGCTGATGCCTGCACCGAGTTCGGCCTCACAATCAGCCTAAAGAAGACAAACATCTTGGGCCAAGACGTCAGCAGCACTCCCCAC
Organism: Conus betulinus; assembly: GCA_016801955.1. NCBI lineage: Eukaryota > Metazoa > Mollusca > Gastropoda > Neogastropoda > Conidae > Conus > Conus betulinus. Next base: position 45,160 of record JADBJO010000269.1, on the reverse strand, counting down.
ATCTCCATCGGAGATCACACACCCTTGAAGTGGTCGACGACTTCACTTACCTGGGCTCCACTATCACCAGCAACCTTTCTTTGGACGCCGAGCTCAACGTGTAGATCAGCACGGCAGCAACAGCGATGGTCCGTCTGGCGAAGAGAGTCTTGGACAACACCATGCTAACGTCAAATGCCAAGATGAAAGTATACCGAGCCTGCGTGCTGAGCACTCTTCTATACGGAAGCGAAGAATGGACCCTATATTCTCGACAAGAGCGCAGACTGAACGCCTTCCACCTGCACTGCTTCAGAAGACTCCTGGGCATCACTTGGCAGGACCGCATCACTAACAAGGACGTTCTGACCCAAGCAGGGATGCCTAGCATAGAAACGCCTGCGCTGGCTTGGCCATGACAGCCGCATGGACAACGGTCGCATCCCAAAGGACATGCTGTACAGCGAGCTGGCTACAGGCTCCAGACCCCCACAGGACGGCACGCCCTACGCTACAAGGATGTATGCAAGCGTGACCTGAGGGCAGGCAGCCTCGACCTAGCAGATCTGAGACAGCAGCTTCAGACAGGGTCAGCTGGCGGTCCACCATCAAGGCCGGCATCAAAAAAGCAGAGCAGGGGAGAGAGGCCCGGTGGGAAGAGAGGAGGAGCCGCAGACGGCCAAAGAATGGCGTCGGCACCCACAGACACTCATGACTGAGACTTCACCTGCAGCAACTCTGCCGCTCGAGGGTCGGGCTCTTCAGCCACACCAGGCTCCAGCTCCACAACTGATGGATTCATGGCGCAACACCCTTGTCTCTCCAGACAGACGGATGCCAGCGACAAAGTTTTATAGTGTCTTGACTGCTCTGCTGACGGAGGCTTGTTTGTCAGTGGTATTTTGGGGTGTAAAAACATCATACAACAATTTATTGCAGTAAAAACATGCATTCGGTGATCGTGCTCCTAGCGTTTCCACGCGCAGCTTGAATTCAGTCTGAATTTTTTTTTTTACAGTGACGTCTGCAGTTCATATTTTCAGTAAGTGAAGCGTCAGTGAGCTAAAGTTTAACCCGACAATACCTTGCCGTTCAGACCACTTTCACTTCCATCCCAGATCGTGGCACCTCTTTCCTCTCCAATCTTCCTGACACTTTCTGTGTGTTCGTCGCGCGCGCGCGCGCGCGCGCGTGTATGTATGTGTGTGTGAGCGTGTGTGAGTGTATGTGCGCGCGCGCGCGCGCGCGCAAGCGAGCGTGTGTACATACATCTTCCCCGATAATATATTTTCAGAATGAATACGAAACATTACCTGAAGCAACGGCTAACATGACCTGTTTCAACTCCACACTGTCAGTTGTGCTGTGGGTTGAATGGAGATCCTCCTTTGAAGAGGGAAAGGAACCGACGGCAGGCCAACATGTCGCTCCCCATACAAGCTGTATGTGAGTCCAAAGTCCTAAACGTATTAAACAAAACACCCCATGGGGAATCTCCATTCAAAGCGGCGTGTGACGGTACAAAGTGTCCGCAGGTACAAAGTATCCGCACGCGGACACCTTGTTCCCTGCGGAAATTTGTACGTGAACTGACATTCAAAGTGTCCGCAGAAATCCTGCGGACACTTTGTTCCGCGAGGTGACATATAACTTACAAAAGCGGAACAAAGTGTCCGCAGCCGTTTCAGCCTCAGTGTGAGTGGGTGAATGTGCACGTACACTCCCATGCGCGTGCATGTGTGTGTGTGTGTGTGTGTGTGCAACGCCATCTCTACCCACTGTATCACTCGGTTGGTACTCAGTTTGATAGATTATTCATTAGGGCTTACAACACACTGTCCAAGGGCAAGCTTCTTGAATTAGAAATAATTCAAAACGAAGCAATGAAATTGATCTTGGGAACCACGAAGAATATACAGCTGAAAGTATGCGATAACTGCCAGACCTTCCTCGGCTGCAGGCAAGGTATAAGCTACAACAGGTGAAGGCATACTTCAGAACACATGGAAATCCCCCAGACCTACTGCATACCACAGTCAAGGAGACAAGGGGCACTCGAATGGAACTTGCAAAACCATAGGAGACGAAGAGAAAGTATGCAGTGCTCAGATAAAAGACGTTGAATCCCTCAGGATCCCTGCTTTATCTGCTCCAAACTGGCGTCAATTGATCGTTCTACTTGTGAAGCAATACTAGTTTGTAATGTGAAGTGTCCATAGCTGTAACTGCGTATGTGTGACTGTGTGAGCACGCGCGTGTGTGTGTGTGTGTGTGTGTGTGTGTGTGTGTGTGTGTGCACGTGCGCATGGACGCAAATTTGTATGTACGCGTGCATTTGCATGCATGCGAGCGCGCGCATGTGTATGTGTGTGTGTGTATGTACGTGTGTGCGCGCGCGTGCGTGTTCATGGCTGTGTCAGTGGCCCCTCTTCTCTTTACATCATCTTGCTAACGCCTTTCACAGGTCTAACACGCACAGGGACAAACATATATACAAACGCATGAGCGCGCTAACTCACACACACACCACACACACAGAGGCATAAAAAAAACAGACACACACAAAAATACGAGTGCACGCGCGCGCGCGCGCACACACACACACACACTCTCTTACACACACGCACACACACACACACACGCACGGACACAGACACACACACATATACACGCGCGTGCCCATGCACACGCAGTATTCTGATTCAGCAATCATTTGACCCTAGTCCCTAATACATGTTTCTCTCACCTTCCCTCCTCCTCCTCCTCCCCCTCCCTCCTCCTCTCTCTCTCTCTTTCCATTTCGTGATATATTTTTTCCCTTTTTTCTTTTTCCTGGTTTTATTTCACCCACTTTTCTCTCTCTGAATAGCCCTCCCCATGTTCACTGCTATTGAAGGATTATTGCTTGCCTACCAGAGAGAGAGAGAGAGAGAGAGAGAGAGAGAGAGAGAGAGACAGACAGACAGACCGACAGAAGCAGAGAGAGAGAGAGAGAGAGAGAGAGAGAGTGTGTGTGTGTGTGTGTGTGCAAGTGCCCCACTTCTCTCCATTGCGTCTCAACATCGTCTTTCACAGTTCCCCCACAAACACACACAGGGACAAACATATACAGAAACGAACGAGCACATTCACAAACAGACTGGCGTACACACACACACACACACACGCACGCATACACGCACGCACACATGAATAGATGCACATGCGCACACGTACACACAAAGGCATGCACGCACGCACGCTCGCAATCATGCACTCGCACACACACACCCACACATATATGCCCATACATATGCCCATATATATATGCCCTTCCCCACCCCCTCTCCTGTACCCCCTCACCTCTCTCCCGCACCTGTTGTCTTTCCCACACACCACGGGGTAGGTCCACCTTCGCCCCTCCTAGAAGCCTGAAAGAATAGTGGGTGGCCCCAAGCCTTTCTTCCCTTTCCTACCCACTTCAAACGTTTGATTCAGCCTTCATATATATTTTGTTATTACCGGAAACCCTTTATAAGTGTCAGAATCTTCAACTGGTTGAAGGAGGACAGCTAAGAAAGAAGAAGAAGAGGAAGAAGAGGGGAGAAGAAAGAAGAAGAAGAAGAAGAAGAAGAAGAAGTGAGAGAAGAAGAAGAAGAAGAAGAAGAAAGAAAATCTCTTCTCAACAACACTAGCTTTCATACGGTATGCAGACCAAGAACATTTACTGACGTTTGATTACTTTCTCTCTCTGTGCTAATACGTAAGGTTATTTGTCAAACTAAAATTTCTTTCAGTGATGTCATCTTTGAAATTTGGACATATGCAGCTGATTGATTGGATTCTTCAGTCAAGGAATGCTGCACAATAAAGTTTTTTCCCCAGGAATGTCTGTAGGCTGAGACAGACTTGTGGGAATTATTGTTTTATAGTTTTTGATGTTTTTGTTTGTTGGGGGGGGGGGGGGGGGGGGGGGGGGGGGGGGGGGTCTCATATCTTTAATGTCTGCAGATGAACATATCTGTTTGGAATTGAAAATTATTACTGTGAACTGTTTGGAATCGAGTATTAAATAAACATTACCATGAATCCTCTTCTGTACGTTTATTGGTCATCTGGCTGGAAGTTAGTAAGGCTGCAGTCTGTTCTATTCTCCTTTACTCAAGGATCAACGCAATAATTTTCCACTCTGTTCTTCAAACCAATTTTCTGTTTTCAGTTCTCCCACAGTGTCAGACACAAATGTGTGCACCTCCACGCTAACACCGATCATGTTCCAATTCAGGATGGCTCCTTGCTCCTTGTGTAAAAACTACAAACTTTCAATGAATCTTTTTCACATCTGTTCGGCAAGGATGGCAACCTGTTGGAATTGGTTCCGTCCAGACCTGCTTTAATCCTAAAGACTGTTGGTGATTCATGGTAGTGTTGACTTTGTCTTCTGGGTTGTACATGATCGTACAGAACATGTTCAGTCGGATATTCTGTTGACCGTTGTTCAGGGATTCCTATCACAAGTCCTCCAGCATCAATGTCATGCTGAGTATTGGTACCGTCTAATCACATAGTTTCAGATGCTCTCCTTGGGACTATTTTATCTTCTGAGTATTTTGCTTTTTGACAAAGGCACAACACTAATCAGCAGTAAAGGGGGAAGGGGACAGGACAGGAAGTGAAGGAGAGAAGAGGGGACAGGGGGCAGGGGAGTGCGCATGTGCATGTGAGTGAGTGTGTATGTGCATGCGTGCGCAAGCAAAGCATGTAGAATTTGTTTTTGCTTTGCAAATGGAAGCTCTGGCATTCTTCTTAAAAAAATTCACGAGATAGTTTGTTAGTTTGTCGCAAGTCTTGGTGATTTTACCAGTGTGGCTTTCCCCTTGCTTTGTTGTGTTGGCCACTCCAGATACTTGCCAGTGTGTGTGTGTGTGTGTGTGTGTGTGTGTGTGTGTGTGTTCTGGTGAATATGTCCTACCTTACGTACAATAACGTTCCATAAAACTTTCCACAGACGCCACAGTCAAACATACCCAAAATGATCATACGCGATTGAGCACTGTATAAATGCACTTTATCAGAGATATATTTCTGCAATGCTGACAACATATAACGTTAATCCATTGGTTCTGAGAAATTACCCTCTTTGACTTTCTACACACACACATACACAGACAGACAATACACAGTGAGGAGCTCCATACATCACATACTCTGTTTTGTGTTCCTTAGCACTTCATCAACACATGCATTCACACACCCTTCAAACCCATCACTACATGCAAGTATACCAACCGACAGGAAATAAAACTAACAGAACGAAGAATAAATAAAAGACTAGAGAATCTCAGCATTCACGCTCACATATTAACCCATACAAATAGTATGAAAACCTAGCCATCAGACCTCTTTGCAGTAGCGGGGGTATGGTCTTGCTCAGAGTAAGTATGGCCCCTAGAAAGTGTGTTTACATGCCTATGAATGTATGCATTTGAATGTACGCATTTCACAATACTCAGTTGTGTATATGCATGAAAGTCTTGATAGTGAACTCAGCACCATTACAGATGTTGACTGAACAATTTAATCGTGTGTCTTCAAATTGGAAGAACAAAGTACAACTGCTTTTGTGACCTCATCATTAAACAAATTATTCAATTGTAAGTGTAATGTATTTCTCTGATTTGATTTTTTTTTTTTTTTTTTTTATTTTTATTTTACTCTTGGGCTTTTTCCCCACAAAAAGTTGTGTGTAGTTTCCATGATTTTCTATTGATATCATGGCTATGCCTGCTTTTATCCTTGTAGGAGGAGACAACCTTCACTTTCAGGGTAAATATGGATATTGCCAGTATTACCTGTTGTCAGTAATAACACACACACACACACACACACACACACACAACACACACACACTGACCAAAAAAAGCACATTTTGCTGTATACAGTTTCGAGTTCCTATGCTCATCAGTCTCGTTCAATACCCATTCCAACAAGCTTGACTTTACGATATATCTAGTGTGGACACTTGTTGGCAAGTATTTGGAAGTGTGCATGTGTCGTCATCCTGTTTTCATCATCATCCCCACTTTTCCTTTACTGTTCTGTGCTCAAAACAAGTGGCTCAAAGTATTGGTGCATTCATGTGAGTGTATATGTGCACTGATCCTATTCAGTATGTCTTGTTTGTATTCTAATTAAAAAAATGTCACACAGCTTCCTGCCTGGCAGGATTTCAAGTTACAGCACCATAGAAAAGACATTAAAACATTACATCACGCTTACATACAGCAGTGGATACAGAATGCGAATGTGGCGTGGTGGGAAAGGAGCGATGAAGAGAAAATCAACTGGTGATAAGCCAGTGCTGCCTACCAACACATATTACACAATGCAACACAAGTAGCTTTTGAACAGAAAAGACCATAGCAGACATATAGCAGATTTCAAACAGGCAGTGTCTTAAGTACCACAAGTATATGCTTTTTTTTTGACTGTCTCACACCAGTTTTAACACAGAAACAGGCGGGGTGGGGGGGGGGGGGGGGGCAGGAGGGGACTGATATCCTTTGATATCCTTTTTCTGTCGTTGCTGTCTACAGCCAGTATGCAACACGGTTATGAATGTCCTCATGTTCTTCAAGTCCTGACAACAACTTGGTGGTTAGTAACATTGCTGTCAGTCACACCTGCTGCTGCTTCTTTCATGAAAAAGCAGACATGTTTGATGGATTGTTGCACCTTACATCCTGCAAATAATCATGTTGTGTTCTTCCATATAACAAGTGATGACTGCACTAACTCCGTCATAATCATTTTCACTGCCTTTAGCAATGAGAGAACACCTGCACGACAGGAGAAATTAAAATAAAATGCTTTGGACGCTTAACTTTCCAAATGTTATTAATAATCCTGTCCAAGGGCAACCAAAATCTAAAATGTAAAAACAATAACAATAACAACAAAAAAAAAAGAAAAAAAACAGAAACATTCATCACACATGACTTAGAACAGCCCAGGCATCAGAAGACTACGCTATTAGCACTAATCAATATCAAAATCACTGCCACTGTCTTCTTCATCTTGCGGTAGTGCAGCGCGCATCTCTCCGGTGTGTTTGTCGCGGATTATTGGCAAACCCTGTTTGGATGGCAAGAACCCGTGTCTGAAACACAGTAACAAAGTTGTTTGTTTGTTTGTTTTTCCAATGAGTGCACTGACTGTTGGATATACTCTGGGAATGATGCATGGCAATGTAGCAATACAAGGTTTGTTGGCTTGTTTTCAAAGCCAAATGACTGAGGGAGGAAACTGAAACAAGAGCAAAGACAGAAGTTCTGCAACACCAAATAATTTTTTTTTAAAAAAAAAAAAAAAAAAAACTTCAAAACAAACAGACCATATTTTGACCTATTTGCTTTTCTTCAGGCAAGATAAATAAACTGAAGACAATGAAAACAATCCTGTCCTTCGTTTTCATTGTCTTGAATGCCATTTGTCTTGCCTGAAGAAAACCAAACAGGTCAAAACATGTTCAGCTTGTTTTGTAGTTTGTTCATTCTTTCGTTTGGTGGTGCAGTACTTCTTCTGTCTTCGCTCAAGGTTTGTGAGCATTTGTGTCTGTATCTGTGTGCGTATGTATACACGTATACGCATGAGTTTGTATGCACATGGGTATAGACGTGTGTCTGTGTCTACATGCTATGATTATTACTATTACATGAACAAATCAAAAGAATGCACTTTTCAATAAATATTGCATTTCAACAACATCCCTGAAGGAATCCAAATCAAGAACAAGTGACATAAAAAAAGATGCTGCCTCACAGTCATTTACGACAGCGTCATCTGAATGCCTGACATTTCAGAAAGCAGTTGATTTGACAGAAACTGTATTGTCAGGGAAAGACAGTGAGCACCGACTCCACAGGGATAAAGAGGGAGAGATCTTTTCTAATCAGAGAAAAGAGAAAAGCAGAAAAGAAATAAGAGAAAAACAGAACAAACACTGTACTGGGCTTCAAACATTCAGCCCTCTATAAGTGTAAACATAAAAAAAAAAACTAAAACATTAAGACAGCTTCATGCATATATGTCATAGAAACTTACTAAAATGCATAAAGTAAATTGAAACAAAAAAAGTATATCACATTAGCAAGGCATGTCACAACTAAACATATAGTGAAAAAAGGTCCATACAAACACAGTAAGAAACAGAGATAGATAGACAGACAGCAAGAATAGGAAGCAGACACATACACACAAAACACACACAGAATATGTGGGTAAAACTGGACAACTCTTTCATAAACTAAAAGGTGCATTCTTCAAATCAACATACTCAGATCTTAGATCAAGAGTGAGAGAGAGAGAGAGACACACACACACACACACACACACACACACACACACACACACACACGCACACACACAGAAACAGCTTCAGGATAATTATATTTCTGTCATGAATACTAACTTTTTATGCAGAGTGCAGAACCAGAACGGGAAAAAGAAGAGAAGAAAAAAAGCCTCTTACTCATCTAAAAAGCTTTCAACTTCTGTGGCGTAGAAGTCATCACCAAACTCTTTAGACAGCCCCAAAAATTGCCCACCAACTCCCCTTTCTTGTAGATGAGCAAGGCTGGAACTCCTTTGGTGGCCTGCAACAAAAGCAACTGTTTGTGACTTTCCGTGTGTGTGTGTGAGAGTGTGTGTGTGTGTGTGTGTGTGTGTGTGTGTGTGTGTGTGTGTGTGTGTGCGCGCGCATGTGTGTGTGAGTGTGTGTGTGTGTGTGTGTGTGTGTGTGTGTGAGTGTGATGTGCTGAAGCTGTATCTTTGGCAAGATGCAGAATGTTTTTTATATGTGTATAAGCTTCAATCCAAGGGAGACTGCAGATGCTATCAGCTTGACCATTTGTCTGTATGTAGGTGTTTCCAGTGGATCCAAAGACAGTGTAGTATTCTCTCTGATAAAAACTGTTTGAGGCAGGTCAGGGGACACTTTGTCCCCAAACAAGATGGAAGAATGAAAGTGAAGGTAATTCTAATTTCAAAATCAAATCAAACTTGTCATAAGTAGAGGATCCACACTGAATATGTTCATACTGACAAATGGAACATTACTTTGATGGGGGGAAAAAAAATCATCTAATTCTACCTAAAGCATTTGCTAATGAACGGTAGAAACATATCAAGGTTAGCACATACACTCTCCCACTTCCTTCTTTTTTTTTTTTTTTTATTTAGTGGTATGATACCTAAACCTGCAGAAATTCACAAGTAGCTCTCAATAAAAAATCCATTTGAACATTTCAAGAAGAAACATAGTATATTTTAACATCCTGTATAGCTTGTATGCTTTAGTCAGTTTGTGTAAGTCTGTTGGATTCTTTTAGCTTTTCCTGACATGCCTTGTGTCAGTGATGGCAAGACAGCTGATCCCGCCGGCCATGCTGTTATGGGATGGCAGTCTAGAAAGCTCACATGGTTTTCTTTCTACCAGTTAACGGTGGTTGCATTCACATTTCATATTTAGCTTTAGGTGTCAGCTAATGGAAAATCTTATTTTTCAATTACAGAGACAGTAGTTTTTACAAAAAGAACCTAGAAAAGGAATGTCAGACATTCATTTTGGGCAGTCAATATTCTTTTATTTTTCAAATATCACAACAACATTTTGATATTACCCAATTGATGTTTAAGTGTAAAAGGAGTAAAACGTTTATGTTACATCTTTTCCATTGACTGGTCACATGATGATGGGCTTTTATGTTTGCATCAATATAAGAGGCATAAAATAAGATTTGGAAAAAAAAAAAAAATAGGAAAGTTCATCACCAAGGGAAATAATTCATTACACAGCATCCATTGCAAATGGCCCAAATATTATGCTGAGAGATGATGAAGACTCTATTTTCAGTGTGGTCACCGAGTTAGAATTTTAACAAGTAGATGAAAGTAAACCGCATACAAAATCTAAAACACTTTGATTCTCTCGAGTCACAGATTACCATAACAAAAAATAGTACCCTATCATACAAAACTTAAACAGAATCACTTGAGCTTTTCTCTCCCTCCCATTCTGTTAATCTCTCGCATCATCTGATCTCATACAATGTTGGTCAAAAACAGAAAAAAAAAAAAAAAAAAAAAAAGCTCATGGCATATGCATGAACACACATACATTTATGCACATTCACAAGCATACAACACACACAGCAGACTTACGAAGCGGGCACTCATTCTGGCGTCGGCAGCTGCAAGTTTGCAGAACTTGACAGAGGGATACTCTTGGCCAAACACAGCAAACAACCATTCATGGCTTCACACGCCTCCACTTTCTGCACACCACATTGAACAGAAAGGAAAAAATAAAGACATATAACAAAATGCCAGAAAAATTGAATGATCAAAAATAAGAGATTAAAATGTGCAACTTTTCTCTTCCAAATTGAAATGTGCATTCACACACGCACATCACATGTGCACAAACACACACCACAAACAATAAAAATAAGACCTGTATAACTTAATTTAGGGACACTGTTCATTGTTAGTCACTTTCCTTCAAACATGTTTTTCTCTTTGTGTTTTCTCTTGTTGATGCTTGCAGTGAACTTGATTCCAAAATATTCTATAAACACACAAGTTGGCATGTTTTTTGAGCATTTGGCTTTAAAACTCAAAGGAAAGAAGCTCTCTTTCAAAGTAAAGGCACCTAATGCATGTTTTGAGTATGGGACCACTAACATTAACTACCGCCAAAAATAAGACAACAGATTTTAAAAAGTAAAAAAAATTAAGTAACACAAGTGCTCACACTTGAGCATGCACACACACACACTCTAAACGAATCATAAAAGACATTACTAAAGTAAAATGGTGAAACAAAGGGACTATCTGTAATACTTAAAAATTTCATATGCACTCGTCTTTCTCCTGTGGTGGAAAATTAGCATTTAAATCTCTCTCTCTCTCTCTACATATATCACAAAATTTCAATCCTTCTTGGGCAAATTTTCATTTTATTTCCATGCACCCTCACTGGTGTTAGTCCGAACCACTCAAGCCAGTTATCCTGTGGCAGACCCACTACTGGCTGTCCATGGGTTATTGTCAGGCAACTCACCTGAGGAGACACTGCATCGCTGCCAGACACTTTGGTACTGCTCAAAGAAGCCTGTTCTGAACTAACATATTTGTGACACCCCCTCCCAAGTCCCTTAGCTCAGTGAGTGCCCCAATGTGGAGGAGTTAATACAAGCATCCGATGACACTCCTGGTAGACTTTTTGATGCCAACAACATTGGCACAAATTCACCAGGGTCAGGGACATGGAGAGGAACTAACAATCACCATGATAGCAGAGTATGGAAGGCCATAGGATCTGAGACCTTCTTTTTTTAGATGATCTTTGAGGAGAAAAGTGATGAATATGATGCTGTGGAGTTCCACTCTGGTCTGACTGAGACTGAGACTGAGCACCAACCAGGGCTGTGAGATACAGACTTGTGCACTGTTGGTCTGTAGATCTGAGCAACTCATTCAGAGATGTGTCCATCAAGGGGATGAAATTCAGATTTATGGTTTCAAATTTTTCCCCAGTCTGTCCAAAGCACACTCAACTCTGGGTACTTAACCACAGGCTGAGGCCTGAAAATACCACAGGGTGAGGCCAGAATATCACACAAATGACTGTGAGGGGACTCAAACCCATGATCTCCCGGTCTACCACTCTTGAAGACAACCAGCTCATCTTGGTGGGCTGGTCCTTCTGAGTAATCTACCAATGACCGTTTTGTATCATCAAAGCAAAATGAAAGGTGTGACACTGCAACTTTTTACCTCATCATAGATATGGACGACGACGGTGACTTGTGGATTCTCTTTGTCAATTTCCTGTAGGAAGTTGTCTGCTGCCGTCAGCATCACCACTTTGCCAAACTGTGGTCTATGGGACAGATCATGACATGTGGTCTGAGGGACAGATCATGGTATGTACTCTCTTTTCACTGGTTGTCGATTACAATATCATTCATAATAATGTTTATCTTTTAACCAGGTAGTACACGGTTATTTCAGTTCTATGTCATTCATATCCTTATTGATTTACAAGATCCTAACAAGACTATTTCTAACATTGTTCCATTCCTTTCAATAACTAAACAGTCCCAGTGCAACAGTCCAAGTATTTTGAGACACTGTTCATTCAGCCAAACCTTAAAAAAATAAAAGAAAAAAGAAACAAACAGAAAAAGAAACCTTCTGATACACATTCCCTCTTGTTAAGAACTGATCTGCCTTTTTTTGCCCTAACTACTGATCCATTCATGTCCATCCATCCAAGGTGACCCAACATTTCATTCCCAGGTTATTTAGAAAGGCTTAAACATTTAGATGCCGCATTTGGTGGTGGCTGCTGTAGTGAAAGTGGCTGCCATTTGCAAAGTGCTTCTTTAAAGTTTTAAAATATTTATCAGCTCCTGTCAAGTGTAATAAAGAAGGACAGTGAAAAAAGACTGTTCACTTAGCGTGAAGTTAGCAGCTCAGGCACAATTGAACCAAAACCGAGGTCTCAGAGTGTAGACCAACGTGTGTGTTTGCACTCCATCAACCTGCAGAAGCAGAGTGTCAGATGACCAAACAGCAGGTAGTCAGCAGCATCTAACCAACTGATCCTGAAATTTCTTTCTGAAGGTGGGTGGCCAGCACAGTTTCAAACATCAGCATATAAACAGACAAAGCAAAGCGTGTTTATTACAAAATATTTACGCAAAAGGTGTGTATGACCTGGATATGAAAAAAAAAAAGACTGGCTGAGTTTCTAGCTCTGTGCTTTTCTTAAATGTAACATTCTCATAAAAATCAACTTAAATTTTCTCGAACACAAACAAACTAAAAATACACCCTAAAACCTACACATTAAATGACACCAAATTTTTGTCTTAAAATCTATCAGTCTGCAATGCTTGTGTCTGCTTCTGCTGTTGAGGTTTACAACTGACGACTGGGGACACTCATCTATTTTCCAAAAATGCAGAATCTATCAATAACGTTGACACTGACTCCAGACTACCTGGTTATCACACACGCTGTCTCTAAGGTCTAAAGCAAGTGCACACACACCCATACGATCTACACTGCTTTCTAAGCAGTTGTATTGTTCAGCAATGCCTGGGTTTCTGAAGTGTTCACAACTGCCTTAAATAGACAGTCTGCTATCACTGTAACTAAATGTCACGCCTAACATGAAATGACATTTACTACTTCACAACTTTTTGGGCTCCAGACAGGAAAAGCACTATGCAAATGGTGGTGACATGCACTTTAGCACATGCCTTCAAATGCTGCATCTTAACACCCAAAAACTTCCACAGTAATCCCTGTGAGAAACAAATGCAGCATCATCTTTGATGGGTGGATCTGGGTGGAAGATATATACACTGAAATAGCAGAACAGGTTGGAACAGTAGCTACAGGGTTAACATAAGAAGCAAGTGGACGACAAACATACACATTCTGGAGGGCCTTCCTCATCTCTTCGATGCGATGTAGACGATACTCAGTCAGGAAACTCATCCTCTAGGTCCTCTAGTTCTTCCAGAAATTTCTCATCTCTTCCTTCCGTTCTTCTTCCTCATCATTCAGCTGAATTCGTAGTTAAAAAAAAAAAAAAAAAAAAACAAAAAAAAAAAAACGAAAAAAGAAATCAGATCATACCAAAGATACATTATTTTCATGATCAGCATCAGCAGTGATATGAAAACTGCTCATTGTTTTTTTTTTTTTCCACATCAATTTGCAAAGCAACTGGCAGTTCATTTCATGATTAAATTCATATCTTGCATAAGTTAATAGCTATGAATCATTACTGACTGCAATCATAATGAAACATCAAAACATGATGAAATAAAAGTGATGGCCACATCAGTTGACCGAAACTCTTTGCAGGATTTGAAGAACATTCTTAGGGTTGTATTCATCTTTTACTTTAAACTCAAATTATCCATTGGACTTAAGAAGCACAAGCTCTCCATTTCTCTTTTACCATGTGTTGCCCTTTTCCCTCCACACATCTCCACACTTCTTGCATCCCCTGCCTTTCCCTTTCTTCCACCAATTCCCCTCCTCATCTCCTTCCCTCCAATTCTGCCATGCCTTACCGCCACCAGCCCTTCTCTATAAAACACTGTCATAACATGACTAGCACTTTCTTTTTTTGGTCTGAATACACAAAATAACAATTTCCAAAGTGAACACAATAAAAACATCAACCAAGGCCCAGTCAGTTTGCTGCTAGAGTCACTTACATATGAGCGACATGTCAGGGTTAGCTTTTTGGCCAACCCTTGGCGCTCTTTCTCCTGTTCTGCCCTCTTCTCTGTCTCGAGACGCTTGAATTCGCGCCAGTCTTTGACCACACCCTGGGTCCCGTCTGCCCACAGAATAAACATGCCGGTCAATAATGAATTTGGTAGCAGAGATATTATCTTCATTATCATAAATTCTTATTAAAACAAAGGAAAAGAAAAAGCATGATACACATTTGCTGGAAATCATTTCAAATTTATTTTGTTGGGTTCTGATTATTTTCATCATTATTTTCCCCCTTTTCAAATTGTATAACTACATCATCTTACAACAGATAGAGTGCCTTGGAAAATCAGTTTGGTTGTTAATGTCAGATGTTGCTTTATAAGAGTTTAAGTGCCACTCACATTTTGATGTACATAGCGAAGAGGAGTTCTGCTAAGCAATGGACACTCTGTTACCGTACACCCCATTAACAGTTTTTAGCCTGTTTTCAAACGCAGATATCCATCTTCCCTCATAAATGTTCAAACAACCAGGTGTTTCAAACAAATAATTTGGATAAAAAATTCAACAATGAACAAAAGATAGGTATCAGACCGACTGAAGATAGATCAAAAGTTAAACTCTAGATGTTTTTTTTCAATCAGCATGGGAAACATGTCTCCCAGCAGCTTAGAGTTAGGTGAGAAAAAGCAAAGGCATGAGACATACTTTATTCAATATCTCAGATGCAGAGCTCTCAATTATTATCCTTCTGAGATGATTTTCAATAACTTTGTCAAAATCAGCTATAATTAACTAATTACATAAATAGGCATAGTAAAATACATTCAGTGATTCAGGCTAACCAAGGTCAGAATGGTCCTTTGCAAATTTCTTTACCATTTTGTAACATCATTAATGACTCATTCCTAATGTTGTTTTTTCATGTTGTGACAGGTGGATAAGACTTTCTGAGTGTCAGAGTGACTTTATACACACTACTTGCAGTGGTGATGTGCCACTAGTATAGGGTTAAAAAAAAAACACCTAACTTAACAATGTTATATTGGCGGCTGTACCACCAGTAAAGGGTTCACAGTAATCTGCTTTACAAAGTTACATTGGCGGATCTGCGACAAGTACAGGGTTCCTGAATTACTTTACTTACATTAGTGCAAGTGCCACTGTAGGGTTCCATGGAAGGTGGTTCTATTTCAGTGGCCTTCGCCTGTGATGGTTGAGCTTCGTCATTCTCTTTGGCGCTGTCATTGTCGTCATCACCTTCATCTTCACTGCTGCTGCAGTAGTAATGGGCTTCTCCCCCAGCAGCTTGTCATCCATGCTGACTGCCATGGCGACGCCTGACTGCAGACAGAACATGTCCACAGTTAGACTCTGAAGAGAATTTCAACACAAAATAGCAGGAAATTAAATTGAAAATGAAATGAGGCTGAGAACAGTAAACAATAAACAGTAAACAAGTAGGGTAGCATTTGCTGTCATAAGAAAACCTAACACAGAATAACTTTTATTCAAGACTGGCACAGCCTTTTAAACTTGAATAAAGTCAGACAAATACAAAGACGAACAGTCTAAAAGTGGGGGAAAAAACAAGCGCAGGCCAACAAACTCAACTGTCTTCATAGTAATGACTTGGCGAAGATTGGACTTACAGGGGGGGGGGGGGGGGGGTTGGTAAGGTTGAAGATGAAAAAACTGGAAACATGAAATTAAGAAAATATATTATAGATATGAAACCTCTTCACTATTTGCTTGAGGAACCACTGTAATCCCCATTGAAGGCAGATCTATCTGTATTGTCTTCCGAGGTCTCCGAGGTCTTTCGTCCACTGGATCGGAACTCATCAGGGAGACACAGCTGGTTGTGTCTGTGCTCCTGGCGTCAAATAGAGGTATACCACAGTCCATAATACTGTGGTGTTCTCACCATCAAGGGTTCAAAAAAGAATCCAACAGTACCCCCAAGGCAGCCTGCGAAGGGTAGTAAATGAAACCATGAAAGTGTGGGGAGGAAAAAAGTTGCTGAAAACTAAAGACATTATGCAAACAGTATAAAATGTAGGGGGCAATCTTTGAGCAGAAAATTAGTCAGGACTACAAAATCTGCTACTGTAAACCAAATTATTGGGTTATCCAGCCTTGCAGGCAAGTGTGTGTGTGTGTGTGTGTGTGTGTGTGTGTGTGTGTGTGTGTGTGTGTGTGTGTGTGTGTGTGTGTGTGATGTGTGTGTGCGTGCGCGTGCGTGCTTGTGCACATGCATGTGTGTGTGTGTGTGTGTGTGTGTGTGTGTGTGTGTGTGTGTGTGTGCATGTGTGTGTGTGTGTGTGTGTGTGTGTGTGTGTGTGTGTGTGTGTGTGTGTGTGTGTCTATGTGTTTGTCTGTGTTACTGTTTGTGAGTGTGCCTGTGCAGTTTTAAGTTTCACTTTTGGTTTTTTCTCTGTGCAAAACATCATAAAGAATTGATGAAAATGTTTGAAATACAAAAAAAAAAGCTTTGAGTGACGATGGATCCTAAAT
The DNA here is from genome assembly GCA_016801955.1 of Conus betulinus. Lineage (NCBI taxonomy): Eukaryota > Metazoa > Mollusca > Gastropoda > Neogastropoda > Conidae > Conus > Conus betulinus. The sequence goes on along the minus strand of JADBJO010000269.1, from coordinate 28,375 downwards.
ATTGGGAGTACTGAACACACTGACCATGAGTTTTCATTGTCAACAATCCAAACTACAACACAAACATGTGATAAGTGATGTATCTGGCAAATTATTCATAAAAATATTGTGAACAAAACAGGCCCAAGAACGCTGCCCCCCCAGGGGATTCCACTCGAAGCATTTTATTTACTTGATTTCTCTTGCCCAACTCTAACAATAGTAACATACTATGACCTACTCTTTGAAAAATTCCCTTTGCATCTGAATAATTCACTACAGATGCCATATGCAGCAGCCAATTCACTTTTTTCAATTTTTTTTTGTCCAAGTATACAATCTCTATGTCATGACCCTGATCAAGTAATGAGGTTATGCATTCCTATAAACACACAGTCATTTTTAAATTGCCCCAGGACAAGTAGATAGCAAAATCTGCTTGTCCCCCCTAATTTCTGCTTACCTTCCTGAAGTAAAGTGTTTATCACTGAAAGTAAATACCAAAGTGCAATGACAAGTCAGTTGACAAAATTCAACAATGACATGCTCTGCACATGTGTGATACTTGCCTGAAAGACAGAAATACCAGGATTAGATCTGTGGTTTTGATGCAAGCCACGAACAATGCCTGCATGCTTTACAGAATTCACTTTTTCTCTGTCAGTCTATGTGACAGCTCTCTGCTAGGGTTCTGTTCTGAGAAAAACCCACATGAGTGATTGGGGCGTGAAAGAATGGAGTGGGGTAGGGGGAAATCGGAGTGGCACATGCATGTGGAGGGAGGGGACAGGTAAAGAGGGGGGAGGGTTGCAAAAATGACAAAGGAGGTAAGTGCCATTGATCTGCACTACAGCTGACCAGCATTGCGGTATGTTACCCTTTCAGTGATGTAGTCAAAAAACTGGTTGTCTGGTGGACAAGCAGACAGAACACTTCCATTTGTCGAACCAAGATGTTTTGGTGTCCCAGACAATTCAACGGGTGGGTACTTCGAGCCCAGTCGTGCCTTCCATAACTTGACTGTGTCACACAAGATCTTTTTTCTTTTTTTTTTTCCCCCCCCTAGTGAAATCTACGTTAACATTAATAACAGTATAAGAATCACTTTCAGTGAAGAGAGACACAATAGCATCTTTATCTACACTTTGTAAAACTTTACGCAAAATACACATCACACTCACAGGGCTAGACTATAGTTTCCTAGGTCTGATTTTGAATCCTCTTCAAACACATTGCACAGTAACATGAGCTGTCTTCCATTCCTAGGGTAAAACTGCACTGTCCAATCACTTATTAAACAACAAATGTAAAGGGATGGACAATCCTTCACTTGCTCTTTCAGCATTTTCTTTGGTATAAGATAAGAACTTATAGTTTTTATTTGGGTTTAGCTTGTTGTTTTTTTTTTTGTTTGTTTGTTTTAACAGCCAGAGGTATTACTCTCACTTCAGTTAGATATAATTTATTAGAGTATTAACATACATCCAAAGTCAATACATCTGTCATCTCTGGTAAAAACACTTGGGAAAAATTCATTTAGAATTTCAGCCATCATGCCATTTTGTCTTTTCAGTGCACATGTGATATCAGTATTAATTTTCATTCTATCTTGAACATACTTTGAAATCATTTTGGCATTATCCTTTGCTTCTTTAGCAGTCTTCCTTTCACATTCTTCTTCTTCTTTTTTTTTTTTTTTTTTTTTTTTTTTTTCAGTCCTTTTCAATAGCATAGAGCATTTATTTCTCTCTCTTATATACATCTAAATAAGCATGTCAAGATTTAACAGACAAGTATCTTATACATCTTTTTAATGCATCTAAAGGCTTTTTTTTCATCAATACTGGTGTTTGTCTTGTTTTGCCACTCTGTCTTACCTTTGGTATGCATTCCTGCATACTTCTTTATTTATTTTTTTAGTAACACCTTCTATGTGATTCCATACTTCATCTACATCCATCTCATTTACAGACATCCAGTCATGCTACCTAGCAGTCCTTCATTGTTTAGAGCAATTACATTTGTTTAGGTTGTAAACATATATTTCACCTTTTTCTTTTTTTTTTTTTTTAAATGAAGTGGGAATATATGTCATGGTCTTTTTTTAATCAAATGGATCCATACCTAGGTCAACTTCAGAGGTTTTCATTGGGGCATCACCACTGTTCTACGCCCCCCAATAGAAAATGCAATTACATCCATCAAACATGCTGTAACAGTTCCCATGAAACTGTGTATCCACAACTTCAAAATGAAACTCCCCACGGGCATTAACATGGCAAGGTAGTCAGTTTTGATTTTTATGTGTTTTACGTGGAAAGAAAGTCAGTCTTAAATGTGTATTGTATATGAGTTACATGAACCTGGCGACTAATTGTGAGTTATTTACAAAAACTGATGCATTCTGACTCCCAATGCTCTTCAGCTGTTGTCTCAATCAGGGTCTGTTTCACAATGATTTGGCGTTTCACAGTTTCAGCTTCAGCTAGCTAACATCAGACCCCGAGAAACAGCTAAAGTGTTAAGCCGAAAATTCTTACTATCATCCGATACATTAATGATCTCACCTTGGAATATAAACAATGAAGTATTAAATTGATGGTAATCAAGTGCAACACTTCTTATCGACAGTTACAATTTAATGTGATAAATCGAATTTGGAGAAACAGACTAACGCAGCCGAGAATTATCTCCCTTGATTAATTTTTTAAAGCTGCAGTTTCGAAGAAAAATAACGCTATTAGCCTAAACAAATTCATGGACAGTAGTGTAAAAAAACACCATAAAATTGTGAAATCATTAATTTGAAATGTTGTTGTGCATTTATGGTGTAAAGAATATTTAACCGAAAACAAGAGAAACAGCTTTATTATTTTACAAACATAAAAACAAAAGGTGTCTTAGGCTCACCTCGATGCGCTAAGTTGAATGGAACCCTCAGCTAAGCTGTACGACCACTACTTTCCCATGAAACTGCGACAAATACACAGTAAGCTCAGCCGATCACAGCCAGAGCAGCCACCTGCAAGCCATTTTGACTGCTGATCACGTGTTGTAATTTTTTTTTTAATTTTTGGATCATGCTCAAAATGGCGTGCAGGTGGGGAAGGAGTACTCAGCTTACTGTGTATTTGTCGCAGTTTCATGGGAAAGAGTGGTTGTACAGCTTAGCTGAGGGTTCCATTCAACTTAGCGCATCGAGGTGAGCCTAAGACACCTTTTGTTTTTCGTCTAAAACAGCCCCCCTGAGTAGTAGTAGTAGTAGTAGTGGTAGGGACGTAATTTATACATAGGCTGTTAAGCCTTTAAATGTCCCCTCTTGTTAATTATACTTAAAACAGGGTTGAAATGCATGCTAAATAAATTTTCCTGCTTATTCATCAAAGCTTCTAAACTGTACTTTAAAATTCAAGTCTTTGTCCAGCAAATTCTTTAAAAACAGTATTTTTAGCAAATTTAAGTGCAATTGGCAAATTGTTCCAGTTAGCAATAATTCTGTTACTGAATGTGAATCTCCCCATATTAGTATGACACTGCTTAACAAATATCTTACCTTCGAATTTCTTGTTCTATCTGTTCTATTTGTATATATTAACAAAAAATTCTAGCTCAGAAACTACAAAAGATATAAAAAATGAAATATATATGATTTTTGAAGGAAATTGAATGGAGATTTTGAATCTGGGCTTCTTTTGTTTTTAATTTTGATAATAAAAAAATATTTAGGCAATTAGATTTGGTTAGATTTGTTTGCACTATCAAAAACATATGTATTTACCACTAGAGCTTCACATCCAAAAAAGAACACAAGGCAAAAAAGTTGAAATAAAGTTTGTATTGTCACACTACACCTGTAAATGAATGTAAAACAGTCTAGAAGTTTATCAAGACACTCATACCTCATGCAGACAGGTCAGTCCACGACCACCCCCCCCCCCTCCCCCCACCACACCCCCTTGCTGGACTTCAACCCTCTTTCACTCCTCCTCTTCCCCTACCTTTCCTGCTGCCCCATGTCACGCTGCGAGCAGGCCGCGCGCCTCTCTCGCGCTGACTAACATGTCGCTGGCCACTCGCACACAGTGCAGAGTACACACTAGGCTGGCTCATTCAACGCTGGTAACCAGTCAGCTGAACACACTCTTGAGATCGCATAGCACGACTCAGTAAACTGACGAATATGGTCGACAATTCCATCACTATCATCATCTCACCTTAATGCTCGAGTGAGTCGTTGAATAAAAGATTATTATTATCTTTGTCAAAAATGATTAGCAGAGCCTGCTCAGCTGTGTAAGTACTTTGATTGGTTGTTACGCTCGTCGAAGGTTGTGCCGCCATCTTTGCAAGCGAGACAAAGCGCTGGCTGGACATCCAGTCAGCAATAAGAATAAATGGTCTTTCCCCTCACGTGTGGTCATTTGCATATCATTTTAATACTGCAGACATATAAGGCTTACTAAGTACACTCTATTTCAGTCCTTTGATAGGAATAGTAACGAATGAAAATTCAAGAAAAATGCATGACGTCAGTGGACGGCCCATAGGCACTGGGAGTACATTTTTATTGCGCCGTCAGCTGACGGCTTACAGGCACTCTTCGGGTAAAGATAAGAGAGAGAGAGAGAGAGAGAGAAGAAGAAGAAGAAGAAGAATATTTGATGAACAACAAATAAAACACTTACAGAAATGTACAACAGTGTATATACATGTATATAAATAGAAGTATTTCACAAGATCTGAAAATGAATACCACCGTCACAGTGAAAAAAAAGGGGGAGGGGAATAAAGTACCTCAATGACATCAGAGAAGAAAGTTATGATTTTTTTTTCAAAGCTATTGAGTGTTCTCTTTAAAAGAAATATACAATACTTTTGGATATGCACCTTAGGTTTCTGAGTGCAAAACAGGGTCTCATGAGCAAAAAAGAAAGGTCACAGCAGGTGAGACTAAGTGACGGTAGGTTAACTTACTCTGACTGTTGTATATGTTACCCATCATCACAATGATTTTAACTTTTCAGGTCAGATTAAGGCATTACCCAATGTAGTTATTCATATGAAGGTGCACAATATGAGTCAAACAATTTGTCAATGAAATAAGGCTGTAAGGCCTACATAATTATGTAGAAATCTGAGTACTATAAAATAAGCTGACATCTTGCAATGAAGGAAGAAAAACTTTCCACTTCTCTACAAACAGAGAATGGGAAAAGGTCACTGAGCAGATCAGCTTCTATGCAGACTGATCATACTTCCTTCCTCTCCTTTCACTCTTCATCCACTTTCTAGTTTTTTCTCAGAAGGAAGTCTGAGCAGAGTGTGCCTCTCTAAGTCAGAGTGTGTTCAAGAAATAAAATGTGTCAGCAGCTTGCACCCAGTTTGCTTGCTCAGCATGAAAACAAGAGATTTACTCCCTTTACTTCTCCTTTACAGACAAGCACCAGGTTTATGCAAAGCATGCCATTGTTAGCTTGTTTTATTGACTTACATGGTCACCTTAAATAATAGAATCATCTTGAAATGTCTGGCCTTGTGTATGTGTGTGTGTGTGTGTGTATGTGTAGGGGGGGGGGGGGGGGGGGGGGGGGGGGGGGCATATTGGCTTGCAATTGTGTGGGTGTGATTGTGTGTCTGAACATGTATATTTCAATTATTTGTGTGTGTGTTTGTGTAAACCACAGGTGTGTGCGATTGTTGTGAGTGTGATGTGTATGTGGTATCTTGTGTGTGTGTGTGTGTGTGTGTGTGTGTGTGTGTGTGTGTGTGTGTGTGTGTGGATGAGGATTTGTGTTGAGGCATGTGTGCATAGGTATATGTGTGCATGTTTATGTGTTACTGTTGTTAGTGTGTGTGTGTGTGTGTGTGTGTGTGTGTGTGTGTGTGTGTGTGTGTGTGTGTGTGTGTGATCAGTGTATGGTATCTTTTTTGTGTTTGTGTGTGTGTATGTGTGTACATGTGCACACACTCTGTGTGTATGTATGGTTTGGATGTATGTTTGTGTGCATGTGAGTGAGTGTGTGTGTATGCACACTTTGGTTGGAAAGCTCAGAGATGTTACAGTCTAGTTTACAGATAAAAAAAAAAAAAAGGAAAACAAAGCTGACTTTACGGTCTGGATAATAGCATATCTTGCAAATGATTCATTGACCTGAGGAGTCTTCATATCAGTATTTGACACGTCATTTCTATAGGCCGCCACATACAGTTTCCACATGGATTAGATGTCTGTGGGCTGAATGATCAGCTTTACACTTTCAAGTCTCATGCTAAAAGGTTTAATATATTCATCTCCCTTCAACAGGATGAGCACAGGTTAAGTGGGATCACTTGGCCACATAAGTAGTCATATTGCTTGTATACATGCAGAAGCTGAGCACAGGAATGAAACGGGATACTCAAATAATGTGAACATGATTTTAGCATAATCTGTCCCGAGTCTGATACAACATCAGTATTGTGGCACTAATGATGATAACAAGAACAACAAGGTGACATATCTTGTGTGCTTGCCAACATCTCAAAAGACTTTATCAAATGAGTTGAATGCTTATTTATACTCGGGGAAAAAACGCACACTTGTTTGTATGCCCCATGCTATCCACACATCCTTTCCATTCCCTCACCTCTTCATATCCTTCTCCTCTCTGTCCACAAACACACACACATACACACACACACACACACACACACACACACACACACACACACACACACACACACACACACTTGCACACACATGCACACACTCCCACAAACATATCTGTACATACAGCCCCCCTCCCCCCCCCCCGCCTCTGTCTGTCTGTCTGTCTGTGTCTCTCTCTCTGTGTCTATCTCACACACACACACACCTACATATACTCAAATGAGAAACGTAAGTAGACTGGGAATCAGAAGGGAAAACAAATGGACTGTTTTATGTAAAATATTGCTTGAAACATACGTTTAAAACGATTTCTTTGCAAAGGTAAGGTTGATGGGCCATGAAAGAAAGATGAAAAAAAAAAGAAAAAAAAAAAAGGGAAGCAAAATCTCTGTTCATACTGCAGAATTCAATATTCTTCATCTGCTGCTCTCTGCTGGGTTCTGGTTGTAACAGGTAAACAGAGAGAAGCTATGTAACCTCAAGCCATGACTTAAACACAATTCTTTATTCAGGTCTTCATGATGCTGACTATGTCTTGGTTTAATGGAAAAAAAAAAACATTGCTTTGATTTACAACATCACACACACTTTTGATATGTTTGATTTTCAAGAAATTTTTGCACACGTTTGGTAGAAATTACTATGCTTGATCTGTGTCAAAATGATCTTTCCTAATTATCTCATAATGCATGTATGTTCTTCATCATGTGATTCCAGAATGGGTGTGTTTGTCTTGGAAATGTACTGGAAACATGCGCCCACCACGTGTCGGAACTTTGTGGAGTTGTGCCGAAGAGGTTACTACAATGGAGTCAAGTTCCACAGGATCATCCAGGATTTCATGATCCAAGGAGGCGACCCCACTGGCACAGGTTCGGCTGGTGTAACTGCTGTGAGATGAGATTACAGAGTGTGAGAGACACACAGTGCACATAGAATAAGAGAATGAAATGCAGTGCGAGACTGAATGTTGGAGATGCTTCTAGGCTGATCAGATAAAGAGAGTTACATTCATTTAGTCTGATGGTTTGACACCTACAAGTTACATGTTGTTTATATGATAGATAGAGACAGATAAAGAAATACAGATATAATCAGTGATTGACAGGAATGCTTTTCTTTCCTTGTTCTAGGAAGAGGTGCTCGTCTATTTATGGCAAGAACTTCAACGATGAAATTTCTGAAGATTTGAAACACACAGGTAAGATATCATACTCTTAACTAGATAAATAAACTGTAAAAAAAATAGTTAAACTATGATGTGTAGCAGTCAGCTTTTCTCTGACTTGGTGATATTCTCCTTGGCTACTCCTCTATGTCTTTCAGGGTTTTACCCTTAAAAATTTTTATCTTCACTAAATGTTATAATCATGATCATCTATACTCAGTAAAATATTGTTGTGAAAAGTATGAATATTGAAGTAAATGAAACTGCTGGTATAGCATCAGTTTGACTTTGTACTGTGTTGCTGGTGCAGGAGCATGTTTCTTTCTGTTTTGTTTTTTCCCTCGGTAGTGTAATATTGTTGTAATCACACACCTTCCATCAACGTTGCCAGTGCCAGTAGCAGGGAGGGCTGTAGAACAATTTCCTCTCTGTTATAGTGTTGTGATTTTCAGCTCTGGAGTTCCATTCTGCTGCATCTATTAGCCGATGAGGCGTTTTTTCATACATAGTTAATTCGTATGAATATTTTTTCACACATCTTTTTTGTTTTCTTTTTGGGAATGAAAAATTAAGCGAAAGGCTACTTCTCTCACCCTGGCCTAATCTTGTCTGCCTTATTGATGTTAATAGTTTAAATATTATGTCATCAAGGTCTTTGTTGCTCGTTTCTTTTACAGGATGTAGACCATTTTCAAGATATAACCTGTAACATATTTTTAGTGTGTGATTTATTTTCAGGATGTGACCTTTTTTTCCCTATATGATATTGGCTTGGTTTTAATATTTGGCTGGACTGTGATGAGGAAAACTGTAATTAGTTCTGGGGTTTGTGCATGTGATTGTCCTGATGTCTTTGGGTTGGGAATTCATTCTTGTAATTTCACCGTATTCAACTGGCTGAAGAGCTAATGAAAGCAGATAAATCACTGCTTTCACTGCTGTTTATTGTGTTGTCATCCGTAAAGACTGGACTGTCATACACTCTGATTATTATTTTTATATATTCTTTTATATAGTTTCTGTAGTAGGGTGTATTGAAAGGCAGGAAGTGGGTGGTGGATGACAGGGATGGGTTAGGAGGGGGAGGGGTGGAAGAGGGGGACAGTAGTTATCAGAAAAGCGATTATTGTATCAGTTGTCTTCTCAGCTTCTGATGACATTGGTAAGCAAAACCAACTAGCAAAATCTGCAGTGTGATTACACAGAAGGAGGGAGTCTATGATGGGAGGTAAATCCAGAACTGTTCCAGAACAAAAAGTCTTTAAAGGGAGGGAATCGTTATTGGGGGGACATTAGGTGTCAGCCTTAGCTGACTGATGAGGTTCAGGCTGATGATTGGAGGTTGGTTACAAAGTTATGAATATACAAAACATTCTCTATCAGTTTTTTCTCCTGCTTTTGTTAACTGCAGTTGTTATGCAGGCAGGCATGCGTGCGTGCGCGCGCGCGCGCACACACACACACACACACACACACACACACACATATGTACACACACACAGAGACACACACACACACACACACACACACACACACACACACACACACACACACACACACACACACACATGCACACGCACAACCATGCGCGTGCGCGCACACACACACACACACACACACACACACACACACACACACACACACACACACAGAGCACAGTAATAAACAGTAGGATATGATTTACCTGAGCTCAAAATGAAAGGGAAAAGAAACAGTGATAATCCAAGCAGCAGTATGGGTCAGTGGAAATTTTCTTCTCTTGATCTTTAACAGAGAAAGAACAGCTGCCAATTCCTCAGTCCCACCCCCACCCCCCACCCCCCACCCCCCCACCCCCCCCACCTGTCCCTGACCAATCCCCAAGAAGCAGTATTACTCATGAAAAAGAAGGCACTGATCTCATACTCACACACACACACACGCACACACACACACACAGAGGGACAGTCACGCACAGTACTACACAGAAAGAAAGGTAAGATAAGATTTCAGCAAAAAACAATCCGATAAATATGAAATTGATTCCCTCAGATTGCTGGCTTGACTTGCCCTTTCTCATTGTTCTAAACTTTCATCCTGGTGTATGCTTACAACATTTACAGATTACATCAAATCAAAATAAACAAACACAACAACAACAGTACATAGATATGTTGTACTGCATGGAGGAGCAGTGGAATCGTCTTCTCTTGCTCTCAGTCAGTATGGAAATGAAAGCTGCAAAGTCCAGACCACCACCCCTCCTTCCCCTCCTGCCTTCCTTCCCACTCGGCCAGGTCTTTTACATTGGCCATTGATACAGACGCAAGGACATGAGAGTAGCGTAATAGTGGTCTGAAGGTATTGGGCTGTGGGACTTACAATTCGTAACCATAAGAATTCTTACATTAATTACAGGGTTTGGGAACAATCTCTTGCCAGCCCACACCATTCCATGCTGCCACCAGAAAAACAGTGATTCCCTTCATGCTAATGTGGTATTATTCTGGTGGTATGGGAATAAGTCTGACACTACTCAACACTACTCAGCCCTGTGTGACGGGACTATAATTTTAATCTTAATCTTAAAACTCAGCCCTGTGCTATGGGCTAGGTAGTCCACTTTAAAGGATTCAGACAAAGGAAGCGCATTGTATTGAATTGCTAGGTTATGCGTTTCAGGAGCAGGGATTCTGTCCATGGCCAACAGCGGGCCTGACACCAACGGCAGTCAGTTCTTCATCACACTGGCCCCCACACAGTGGCTGGACGGGAAGCACACAATCTTTGGGCGGTCAGCTCAGGCATGACAGTGATTCAGCGAATGGGACTGGTGGAAACAGACAGCAATGATCGTCCTTTGGACGACGTGAAAATAGTCAAATCTTACCCCACTCTGACGTGAAAACAATTAAAACAAACAGCTGAATTCCCCTACCTGCATGCTGGGCTTTTGTGTGAGAGTGGTTAGTCTTGTGTCATTTGTTTGTATGTATTTTTCACAGCCATTGTTGTCCTATTGCAGTTGATTATGGAACCTGAAATGGATCTCATAGCATTATCTGCATCATTCTCTTCCTTATGGGAGAAATGGAGCATGGCTCCCCATTTAATGTTTCCATGCATCCTTTACTCATTAAAAGCAGAAAAAAAAATGTTAAGAGGGGGTCCTGAAATGCATTTAAACTGTAACGAGCAGTGCAGTATATCATCTCCTTTTTCTTGCGTCAGTCTCATGAGCAATGGAGGCAGCAAGAGCGACTTGCTGTACAGTCACAACTGTGCCTGGCGAGGTTGTGGCTAAAATATTAACAAGGCAGTGTAAGACCATAACCACTGTGGGCAGTTTAGCTGTTGAACACGAGCACTTCTTTCCTTTCCTGGGTACAATGTGAAGTATGCTAAAGACATTGAAAGCACCAGTTTGATTGGAAGTTAATCTTCACCACCTCCAGTGAAAAAGGTCAGAGATGTAAAGTGATTGGCTGAAATGTTTTGTACTTGTGCTGTGAACTTGAAGAACAAGTCCACAAAAACATCAAAGAAAGCATTTGTTGTCAGTTTGGACAACTAAAATAATCACACTTTTTATTCATAGACATTGCATAACTTTCAAAATGCAAACTTTTGGTTTGACTGTATTTGAATTGCAAAGATGGGTGGCTGTTTGCGTTTTTCTTTTTTAATATCTTCTATCCCAGATTCAATCAGTTTCTTTTTATTCATGTTATTACTTTAACTATTTGTTATGCTTCGAATGAATCGGTCTCAAGACATGCTATGTTATATATTATGTGTGGGCCTATACATTAAACCTTTGCTGTACATCGCCTGAAATTTTTGTGCATCACAATTTCTGGGTCTCTAGGGATCCATGCATTTTGTATAGGCATTGTGCCTCATCAGGGATCCATGCTTTTCTTAGGGACTGAAGCCTTGCTGTACATTGCGGGTCACTAGGGATCCATGCATTTTGTATAGGCATTGTGCCTCATCAGGGATTCATGCTTTTCTTAGGGACTGAAGCCTTGCTGTACATTGTGGGTCTCTAGGGATCCATGCATTTTGTATAGGCATTGTGCCTCATCAGGGATCCATGCTTTTCTTAGGGACTGAGACCTTGCTGTACATTGTGGGTCTCTAGGGATCCATGCTTTTTGTATAGGCATTGTGCTTCATCAGGGACCCATGCTTTTCTTAGGGACTGAAGCCTTGCTGTACATTGTGGGTCTCTAGGGATCCATGCTTTTTGTATAGGCATTGTGCTTCATCCTTTTCTTAGGGACTCTAGCCTTGCTGTACATTGTGGGCTCCAGGGACCTGTACCTCTACTGAAGGAGTAAAGTCATGCAGTGGTTTTTGTTTCTTTGTGTACTCCCTTGTTAGTCTTTCTTTTTTTTTGGGGGGGGAGGGGGGGGGGGGGTGTTAGAGATATAGGCCCTGCTTTATTGACAAAGTCATGCACTTTTGCAGAGATAGCTTAAAAATGAAGCAGGATAGCTGTGGGGAATAGGGCTGGACAGGGGATCGCCACAAAAATAAAGGGTGGGCAGGAAGTGTCCATGGATGATAGGACATGACAGGGGATTGCTGCAGAGGGTAGGGCTGACAACTGTTGGCCATTGGAGATGGGGCAGGACAGAAGGTGCCATAAGGAATAGCGTGGAACAGAGGATGTTCATGGAGAATAAGGAGAGGTAAGGGATATCTGTGAGGAATAGGACAGGGGATGGCCATGGAGGGATAGGAGAGGACAGGGGATGGCCATGGAGGGATAGGATGGGACAGGGGATAACCATGGGGGATAGGATGGGGCAGGAGATGGCCTTGAGGGATAGGATGGGACAGGGAATGGCCATGGGGGATAGGATGGGGCAGGAGATGGCCTTGAGGGATAGGATGGGACAGGGAATGGCCATGGGGGATAGGATGGCACAGGGGATGGCCATGAGGGATAGGATGGGACAGGGGGATGGCCATGAGGGATAGGATAGGACAGGGGGTTGCCATGGAGGGATAGTATGGGTCAGGGGATGGCCATGGGGGATAGTGTGGGACAGGGGATGGCCATTGGGGACAGGATGGGACAGGAGATGGCCATGAGGGATAGGATGGGGCAGGAGATGGCCATGGGGGATAGGATAGGACAGGGGATGACCATGGAGGATAGGATTGGGACAGGGAACGGCATGAGGGATAGGATGGGGCAGGAGATGGCCATGGGGGATAGGATGGGGCAGGAGATGGCCATGAGGGATAGGATAGGACAGGGGATGACCATGGAGGATAGGATGGGACAGGGAACGGCCATGAGGGATAGGATGGGTCAGGGGATGGCCATGGGGGATAGGATGGGACAGGGGATGGCCATGGGGGATAGGATGGGACAGGGGGATGGCCATGAGGGATAGGATGGGATAAGAGATGGCCTTGGGGATAGAATGGGACAGGAGATGGCCACGGGGGATAGGATGGGATAGGGGATGGCCATGGAGGATAGGATGGGACAGAGGATGGCCATGAAGGATAGGATGGGACAGAGGATGGCCATGAGGGATAGGATGGGATAGGGGATGGCCATGAGGAATAGAATGGGACGGGATGGCTGTGGGGGATAGGATGGCCATAGAGGATAGGATGGGACAGAGATGGCCTTGGGGGATAGGATGAGACAGGGGACGGCCATGAGGGATAGGATGGGATAAGAGATGGCCTTGAGGGATAGGATGGGACAAGAGATGACCATGAGGGATAGGTTGGAATAAGAGATGGCCTTGAGAGACAGGATGGGATAAGAGATGACCATGAGGGATAGGATGGGATAAGAGATGGCCTTGGGGGGGGTAGGATGGGACAGGAGATGGCCATGGGGGATAGGATGGGACAGGGGATGACCATGAGGGATAGGATGGGACAGAGGATGGCCATGGGGGATAGGATGGGTCAGGGGATGGCCATGGGGGATATGAATGGATAAGAGATGGCCTTGAGGGATATGATGGAATAAGAGATGGCCTTGAGGAATAGGATGGGATAAGAGATGGCCATGGGGGATAGGATGGGATAAGGGATGGCCACGAGGGATAGGATGGGACAGGAAATGGCCATGAGGGATAGGATGGGACAGGAAATGGCCATGAGGGATAGGATGGGACAGGGATGGGCCATGGGGGATATGAATGGATAAGAGATGGCCTTGAGGGATATGATGGAATAAGAGATGGCCTTGAGGAATAGGATGGGATAAGAGATGGCCATGGGGGATAGGATGGGATAAGGGATGGCCACGAGGGATAGGATGGGACAGGAAATGGCCATGAGGGATAGGATGGGACAGGAAATGGCCATGAGGGATAGGATGGGACAGGGGATGGCCATGAGGAATAGGATGGGACAGGAGATGGCCATGAGAGATAGGGGATGGCCAGGAGGGTTAGGATGGGACAGGAAATGACCACGGGGGATAGGATGGGATAGGGGATGGCTGTAGGGGGTAGATGTCACAGCGAGTAGTTATGGAAGATAGGATGGGGCAGGAAGTTGTTGTGGAGGACAGGATGGGACAGGGGATGGCATTATGATTAGAGCAAGACATGGTATGGCCATGGGGGATGGGCGATGGTTGTGGGGGTAGATCAGGACAGGGAATACAGCAAGGGAAGTCCAGGGCAGAAAGTATTGTGACAAATAGAACATGGCCAAGTGGGACTGGATGGGTTACAAGGGAATGTTAGGGAAGATGGCCATGTGGGATCAGACAGTGAAAACGCCCAGGAGATAGGACAGAAGGGATAGAGCGCTGCATGGGATAGAATGGGGAGAAGGCTATGGGAGATAAGATAGAAGGGATAGGGCTGCATGACATGGGACAGGGAAAAGGCCATAGGAGATACGACAAGAGGGATAGGGCATGAGGGGGTCCTGGTGTCAGGGCAAGGTAGAGGAGATCGCACAGCAAGGAACAGTTAAGCAGAGCTGCCAAGGCCACAAAGCACACAGTGTAGTATCTTAAATATAAGTGTAAAACTGATGTGCAATATCACCTGAGCTTTAATGAGGATTTTTTCCCCGACTGGTTTCTTCTTTCAAACTGTCACTGTGATGTCCTCTGTGTCTGACAGGTCAGAGTCAATAGTGACTTTCAGTCACACTTTGCTTTGCACAGGACATGACAACAGATTAAGAAGATGGATATCACGCTGGTTGACGCATGGTTTTGACTTGACTAACACACACACACACACACACACACACACACACACACACACACACACACACACACATACACACACATAGGCAAAAAGAACAAGAAAAAATTTGAATGGCCAACGACAAAACCAACAACCAATCAGCAAAATCATAGTTATTTCTAGCAGTTTCTCATCTGCTTTTTCTGCCTCTCCTTATTGCACTTCAAGATCCATTGGACAACCTAAAGAATGATTTACATTGCCACAGTTCCGCTCAACCCACTGCCAAGTCCCAGAAGATTTTATTTTTGTTTCTGTTTTTTTCAAATATTTCTTTTTTTGGCATAGCATTCTGTCGCAAAGTATAGCAGCATAGCACTGTCAGCAAAATCGTAGCATGCCATGCCAAGAGCGTAGCGCTAGGCAGCTCTGATTCAGGGACATGAGAGATCCTTCGGATGTCACAGACGGATGAAATTACCAACGTACATATTACCAACACCAGCCCTTAGTTGACAGGTTATCCAGATCCTGCAACTGGTGCCCAGGCAGCCTATCAAAGTATTCTGTGTTCAGTCATTGGTTTACAGTTCTTCACTCTGTCTATCCAAAACTCCTTTGCTGTTGTTTTGGAGCATTTCCCTCCACTGTACCTTGCAGAATGTTGTTCGGAAAGAGTCATAGCAAAAAACCGAACGCATATACATACGTGTGCGCGCACATGTGCACACACATACATACACACGTGCGTGCCCGCATACAGACACAGATACTCATACAGGAGGAGAGAAGGGCAGTAATGGCAAAGAGAAGGGAATGAAATAGACACACACATCAGCCACAACACACATAAAAACACCCATACATGCATGCACACACACACACACGTACACACACACGCATGCATGCGCATACATATTCTGGTACGTACATGCATACGTGCTCGCACATGCACACACACTACAATGAAAAGATACGGAAAAAGAAAATCATTATAGTAATGACAATAATGATTATTATGATATTCATAATATTAAGTGTAAACATGTGCCTCATTTCTGTTGAGATTAGGCACTTACAAATGTAAGAATGTGAACAAGAAATATTCATGTTCAAACACCTGTCCACTTTTGTTTCTATCATTTGTGCGCACGCATGCGCACACACACACGCGCGCACCCACACAAACACGTGCGCACGCACACACACACACACACACACACACACACACACACACACACACACACACAATTAACTATATTCTTGTTCCTTGCTTCGAAGTCCCATCCATCCTGTCTTTCTCAAACTCTCCTCCAACAGACATATATACATACATATTGAGAGAAATGCCTATATTCATGTTCCTTGCTCTTCCTCCAACTTTTCTCCACACACACACACACACACACATATGCACACACACACACACACACACACACGCACACACACACACACACACACATAGGACATGACTTTTCAACTCCTTCAACCTTGTGCCTGGGCATTGCCTGGGTACTGCTAACAGCTCCCCCGTGGGTATACCGAGAGGGCTTTTGTACAAACAGTTCCCCCTCCTTTTGGACATTCTGTGCTAGTAACGTCCACTTTTCCTTTCGCTTTCAGTAACTCTGTCTCCTCTTTTGCTTTACTGTCATCTACTGTCCTTTCTGTCTACTACATCTTTTTCAACAACCTCTTCCTACAAATTTCTGCACTCAACGAAGTCATAGTGAACTGACTACTGGTATACTCCTGAGTATCCCTACAGGGTAAAACGAGTTCACATGCTACGAGATACTGGAATGCTGAAGAAGAACTGCAATCAGCACCACGAGCCTGCACCTGAGCTATGCTTTGCAACAGACCAGATGTATTCAAACCGGTGTTACTCCAAAATGTTGCAAGTTACAGTTTTCAAAGCTGACACAGCTGAAAATTTGAAGGTTAGTGAACAACACGGTAAAGTTTTGAAGTCATGATCTGAAAACTGAGAGAACTGTTTACAAACAGAGAAGTTTTGAAGTCGCTGACCTAACAATTGAGACAATTGTTTACATTCAACAGGAGTTGGGTAAAGAAAAAGTAATGTTTGAATTTGTCAAAGCATTGTAAGTCCAATGCTACATAATTTAGAATATTAATATGTTGCCAAACCACTGATTTTCTTACAATCTTAGAATGGAGTTTTTCTCATCTTCGTAGAATAGTTTTCCAAAAATTAGATTCAAATGAAGTATTCAGTCTGTTCATGTAATAAGAAAACAATGTTTCTGTTTATCAAACCAATAAAAGTCTGAAAATATGTCTTATCACACGATATAACATCTTACTTTATAATCACTTGGCAGTATCTGCGTCTTTTTCTTCTTCTTGCAAAATAATTTTCGAAATAATAAGAGTTTAGGTAAAGCATCCTTTCCATTCAAGTAGATCAGCTGAAACCGGGGAGGCTGGATAGGCAGCCCCGGCTGTAAACTTGAAAGGGTTGAAAGGATTATTTTTTTTTAATTCCAAAGGAAGAATTAGTTGCAGTCTTCTTCTGCGCTCCTGGCCATGCTAAATTGATAGTCCGGTGTTGTGGACGAAGTGCCCATCTGCCTTAGCATCATCGCTGGTCCCCACAGCTTCTCCTTCAATTCCACTGCACTGGGCCATGTTTCCTGTCATAGTGTGTCAAAGGTGGGACAGGACTGGAGAACATAGGCTGCTGTCTGTGGACCAGTGCCACACGGGCAGCCATCTATGTGTAGTGTCTTCAGTCTGCGTAGAGGTGGAGGCAGCTGACAATGCCCTGTTGTCAGCCTGAAGATGGTGACTTGCTGTGCCCTTTCAAGCTGGTGGATGCCATCCTCCTCAGGTTCTATCTGTAGATGCTGTCTCCCTGTTCTTTTTTTTTGAAGTGGCATCTAAGGAGGGTCATCACTTCTTTATAATTATGGTATTTGGTGGGCGGGTTGTTCGTGTTCGCTGTCTAGCTTGGAGAGTTTGTCAGCTTGTTTGTTCCCCATAAACTCTCAGTGGGAAGTGCAGCACCAGATTCGTTTTGATGCCCAGTGTTTGAAGCTCCCGCCCAGTGTACTGGAGTCTCTGGTTGGTCTGCCTGGACTGAAGACTCTAACTGAAGACTCTAAAGAAGAGCTTGACAGTCAGTGAGGAAGACCTTATGGGACGGCAGACAGCTCCTTGCATTTGGGGTCTGCGCAGCATGATGCATTCCGCAGGTTTCAGCACAGAACTTGGTGAGGAACTGAGCTGCAATCAATGGTACAGGAAAAAGAGGACGTTGGAAATTTATCAAAAATGCACCACTGTAATAGTTGAGACCTTCAGTAACGTGTGTGTGTGTTTGTGTGTGTGTGTGTGTGTGTGTGTGTGTGTGTGTGTGTCCAAATTGTGTTTTAGTTTTGCATTAAGTAAAAAAAAAAAAAAAAAAAAGGAAAAAGAAACTAGAGAGAAGAGTGTAGAAAAAGCTGAAAATGTAATCATTTGAAGACTTTTGTTCAGCATGGCATTTCTTAGAAATAATGTAGTTGCAAAGTGAAACGACTGCAGGCGGAAATCTAAACAAATCTTAAATAAATGTCAGCGAACCGCCCAGAGAAACATGGACAAACGAGTCACAAGACAAACCACAACGCGTTTCGACCTCTTAGATCTTCTTCAGGTGCAACAAAAATGAAACAAATAACGAAAATGCACTTAGCTTTGATCGCTTCTGTGTTCAGCGCAAGAAAGAAGGCGTTGAAGACACCCACCTTCTACTCTCATTCAACGCCTTCTTTCTTGCGCTGAACACAGAAGCAATCAAAGCTAAGTGCATTTTCGTTATTTGTTTCATTTTTGTTGCACCTGAAGAAGACCTAAGAGGTCGAAACGCGTTGTGGTTTGTCTTGTGACTCATTTGTCCACGTTTCTCTGGGCGGTTCGCTGACATTTATTTAAGATTAGAAATAATGGTCATACCTGGCATACCACAACACAACAGCTCAAGTCAAACTCTTTGGATCGTCACGTACAATTAAAAAAAAAAAAAAAAAAAAAAAAAAGCCGGGGTTAATCTTGTGTGGAGTCCCGTTTGGTTTCGCCTGCAATTGACAGGGAGATAACCATTGTGATTACAAAGGTGAGCAACTCTGTTTGTGAACCTCGTTTTCAATCATAACATTGCGAGCAAAGATGGCATCCGCTTTGTCAGAAGACGAATTTCATCGAATGCAGGTTTGTTTTGTTCAAAAAAGTGCTATGGCCAAAGTGTAGAGTACGTGCATACTTATACTCGTAGTGAGATAGATTATTCTTGGACAATAATGTAATATACATGCATGTACGTACTCATGAGTAGAAGGTGGGTGTGTTCAAGAGTGTGTTCGTGTGTGAGCTGCAACAAGTGCAAGTGTGACTAAATCTAATAAACCACACGTTCGACTTGGTTCCAGTGCAGTGCACAGGCAACAAAACAGAAGAAAAACGATCTGGCAACTAGGATATTGATCCTGATCCTGAACTAGGATTTTTTTTTTTTTTTTAAATTAGGGTCTTATCGTGATCGAGCACCATCTGTATGTTTGTTTATTTGTCGTACATATACGTGGTTAACCCTCACGATGCTCTGTATGTTAAAATCTAGGACGGAAAACTCGTCACACACCACACTTGAGAATTTGGCTTCTGCATACATATTATTTGCACTAGATATGCAAACCTATACATTTTTAGAAACTAGAGATGTTGTAGAATCAAGTGAAATAACTGAAAATACTGTAGGTTGTACCTACTTGGAGACTGACCTCAAAATATAAGCAGGCAAAATTTCTGAAAAAAAGTTATTTGAAAAGTAAGTCAAATGTTAGGAGAGACACAGTTTTTCTTCTGTACTACCTAAACACTTCAGACTTGAGATAAAATGAAGACAAATATGTGCTGGAAACATGGGAAAGATGATAATTCTCTTGACTTGAGCTATGTATAATGAATTGTGCCTCAAATGATGTACCTATAATTCAGCATCCCGGACAATCGAATTTCACTATATAAGGAAATGGGGTTTGTGCAGCTTGTCTTGAAGCTAGATAGGTAAAACTATATGTTTTTGTAAACTAGAGATAATGAGGAATCTGAAAAAAAATAATTACAAGACAGTACCCTGATGGCAGCTAAAGATATTCTTTCACAGTGTAATCCAGAACATTGGTGAAAAGGTAATCCAAAACGTCAGCCACATTGTTTTGAAACACCACAGTTTTCCTGCTTGAATGTCAAAAACACTTGAAACTTGGGAGAAAAACAAGAAGAATATGTCCTTGGAAGACACAGAACAAAGTTAGGGCCTTGGTCTTCTGTGGAAGGTTGAAAAGCACTTGGAGCAGAGTCCCATGTCACATCCAGAATATTCCCAGCCAGAGCGCACATGAGTAGGATGGCCAGCAGTACAGTTCCTCTTTCTTCAACTCCTTCATTCTCAGCATCTCTCTCTCCTCCTCTGCAGTAGTGCTTCCAGATTCTGGATCACACAAGAAAACATATATCCTAAGTCTTCTGTTCATTTCATTGTTTCATAATGGTGCAAGAGATGTTACAGAGAGCTTGACTCAGTTTCCACTAATTAGTAGTCTGATTTTCAGAAAGAAAAAAAAAATGACCAGCATCACTTATTCATTCTATGAAAAATGAAGTCATGCATAAACAAAATCATAAATAAGAATAAAATCTGAATCACTAGCATATAAGGAGGGGGCAGGGCTATAGCTTTCATTGGAGGCACGCCCACTCGTGACACGCCCACACTGTTTCCAAACTAAAAAAATAAACAAACAAAAGTTATAAATTGTTCTCTTCAAATCGCCACTTTTATTGATCTCTAAAGTGCTTTCAAAACACCTACAATCACCCAGAAACGATCTCTTCTAGTTTGATCAGGCCAAAGCCTATCACTCCTGTAAGTAACCATGTACCCTGCCCCCCTTCCGTCCCCCCTTCCTTCATGTGGCGGACCAACAAATGTAAAATAACCAATGACTGCACGCAGCATGTGTTCCATCACTCGACAAACAAAATAATCAAAGTTCATCCACTCACCTGCTTCGCTTTCGTTACTAGAGCCTTCGGCAACTGATTGTTCACTCGTGCCACTTCCACGCAACTCCTGCTCGACTCGGTCGCTGATTTACTCATTATTTCAGTCAAAGCCGACGAAAAAACATTGCCGGTGCACAATGGATACTAGCAAGTCATGTGAACTGATCAACCCAGATGTTTAGCTGTGGTGGTATAACGGTTCTCGACTGAGCCACGATCGTGGCCCAACACAGTCGGGCGGTAAAGCCACGATCGTGGCCCACCGCAGTCAGCAGGTTAATTTCTTCGTGTATCCAAGTTGCAACATAGAGAAATGAACCGTTTACATTCTCTTTATTTATCAAATATCAATTGTATTTATTCAGTGATGGGTGGAGAGAGAGTGCAAGACTGTGTGGTGGTACATATGGAATGATGAGGAGACAGCTTGTGATTGTGGGATGCTTTTTGGGGTATTGTTTGTTGTTCAAATTTATTTAGCATGTAGTTGATGTGTGTTCACGTTTGTTGTTGACACCAAGGGTATTCGATTGATTAGGCATATAGATATTCTTAATAGATTATAATGATAATTTGTGCAGGGATTTCAAAAATGGAAAATTATCCAGATTTTAATGATAAAGGATAGGCTTAGTGGAAAATATCCAGTGCGATCAGTACTAATGATGTAGAGAGAGAGAGAGAGACTAGAGAGAGAGAGGGGAGCAGGGTCAGGTACCAAGAGCTAAGATTACATCATACATGCAAAAAGTGGGAACTAGAATTGGATGACAACCACATCTAGATCAGATCCCTCAGGGAATATAATATTATAATGAGGGCTTATGCAACGTTTAAGTTTATTAGTAAGATTAACATGTAACATCATGAATAAGCCTTGAAAGCAGAAACACATTTTTGACTTTGTGGCAAATGGAAAGCAAAAAACACATCATGTTTTACCAAACTCATGCCACTACTTTGTGTGCTAAAAGTTTTTTACAGTCAGAGAACTGAAAAAAAAAAAAATGTGCGCCAGTTTTGGTTAAATCTCTGCAATGACAAAATTTTAATTACCATTTGGTTTGTTGCCAGGTAAGACTGAAAACTGCAGGAACCCCTGCATTTAAGAACAAACAAAAAAGATAATGCTTGAATATGATAATGCATACATACTAATGCTTGTGTATGACTATTTCTAACTGTACATAGGCCTCCTGTGTTGGCTATGTTGTAAAACTCAATGAATAGCCATCAAGTTAATTAGCTTCTGTTATGCATTAAAAATGGAGTTTTGAGAAATCCCATTCTTTTGATACATGCTTGTCTTGATGCATGATTGCTCTCAGTCATGTTTCCTTTTCATCAAAGATCCAAGTTCATTTAATTAAAAGACAAACAAACAAAATTTGAGGATTGAACAAACAAATATCTCCTCAACTGTTCGACAAATATCAAAGTAAACTTAGAAGCTGGGATACTTTATCTAGTTTGACATTAAGAATAAACTGGAAAAAAAGCTCTCTTTCAAAAAGAAGCTCTATTTAGAGGATTCATGGATCAGCTAGACTTTAATATTGCCCACATTTTTATACACCTCCCTTTTGTCACAAGCATCATCATTCTAGAAGATTTTGATAATGTGACAGTCCTGATAAGGCCCTCATAGTCAGCCAGTCAATAAACAACATGAATGGAGCCTTTGAAGTTTAAGGACTCTCTCTCTTTCAGCATTAACCTGCCTTTGATGTACTTCAAACATGTTGTCACTGTATTGTTTCTTTCCCACAGAGTCAAAGATTAAACTTAATTCAGTTAGAAAACATCCTAAATTTATGTTTTACACTTCATTCATGAAAATTAGCTAGATTTCAAAGACCACTTCAGAGAAGTAATTTGGATGGGAGACCCATAAACTCCATTGCCATAGAATTAAGATCTACATCATTGAATAACTTGCTCTTCTACAGTCTGTCTAAACATGCCTCAAATGAGACAGTGACTACTGGAGTACTATCAATTGAAAATTTTTTTTTTCATGGTAATATTTACATTGATTTCCTGTTTTGGGACATCTCACAAGCTTACACAGAACATGTCAGAGATTTGAAGCAAGTGCAAACACACCTGTCCAGTCTGCAATGCTTTGTGAGCCATCATTATTGATTCAGCAGTGCTTAGGGCACCAAATAGCCCACAGTTAAATGACCAGCTCCTATCACATTTTCTCATTGTCATACTTAATATGAGGTGAAAATGGTATCTAAAATTTTGTAGGGCTTGAGGACCTTGCAAATTATTGTAGCTTTGGATTTAAGAGATGTGTTCAAATGCTATGTCTTAGACACAATAGTCTGTAAGGGAATAAAATGTTGGGTCACTCTGCACAGGTGGGTTGCTAATTTAAAAACAGGTAGTGGCAGACAGGAAGATAGTCATTTGAAGTTGTACTGAGGGGGATTTACTGCTTGGATGAAAAAAAAAAAAAACTACATTGCATTTTGCTGTGTTGTGACACATGACTGAGTTACATTTGTCACATTCATTGCAGGAAAGGATTGTTTCTTCTCTCTTTGTAACATTGCCTTTTGGTATGTTGTAACATATGAAGAAGTAATATTTCATATCAGGAAAGGATGCTGGTTCTTCCCATTGTAGTGGTTGCTACTTGTAATCTTGTCTGATAGACATGCAGCTTAATATAGTTTGGAATTGATATTTGTGACACTTAGTCAAGCAGACTGGTTTTAAACACTGCATGGACAATTGAAGTTGAACTGACAACACTTATGTTTTATTGTATGCTTTTCATAGCCAACCACTTACATGAGTTAGAGACACACCTAGTCGTTCATACACGATGTTCTCTTATCATAGATCAGAAACAACAGTTTGTCTCATTTCTACTAAAGATTTTTGGCAACCAGTCTATTTGCTGAAAAATGATGTGATCTGTTGTTGCACAAATTTCTAATTCTAATTATTATCATTATTTTTTTTTAATCTGTTTCAGCTTCAGCTGCTGGAGTTACGAACAACTAATTATGAACTGGATGGAAAATGTAAAAGACTGGAAAGGGGTAAGACGTCGGCTGAATGGAATTATTAGGAATCAGTGTTAACTGTTGTTTTTTTTTTTTTAATCCATCTCAGAACAAGACGTATTTCACACTTTTCTTGAAAATGAGGAAGTATTTATACATACAGCAAGAATTTTCAGTTTTTCAGGTTTCTGTTACAACATATTCATGGACACTTACACTATCAGATGAGGAGGAAGCTCTCAAAGAGAATGTATTATCATGATTAGAAGCCAAACTACTTACTGTGTGATCAAGCAGTATGGCTGTTCATGACTAAGTGACTGACAGTTTTTTGGCTTTCAGCAAAAAATGGCTAAATTCGTAATAGTGTGTTGGAGATGATGAAATTTAGTTTGAAATACATATTCATACAGTATGTGATAAAACCTCTGCAGAATAGTTCTGTGCATGTATGTGTATACCCATTTTACTTGCTTTCTTTCTTCATGAATATGTTTTTAAGCTTGAAAGGATAATAACCCCACTTTGTACACCCTCTAAAATGCTGATTATAAATGGCAGTTGTCTCTGCCAAGAAGAAAGAAATATTTGGCCCAGCATCAGTCATTTTGTTTGTTTTGTCTGTCAGCAAGACGATGTAAAAGCTATGAAGCTGATGTATTTATAACAAACATGGTGGAAAGATTGATGAACACCCTTAAATTTTGGTGTGGGTCCTTATCAAAGAGCCGACTCTTGAATTTTATTTTCACTTCCTTTAGTATTGTGAGATAGGGCATTTATTACATTTATAATTTGTTGATTTTTTTTTTATGTCTATCAAGAATATAGGTGTATTCAATCACTGCACATTGACAATCTGAGAAAAAAACCTGCAACAGATCCAGTAAGCCTGGGCAGATACCGGTAGTTTGGAGGCTTTATAACGGAATATGAGTTATGGTTTGATGAACTGGCCTGTTTGACCTTGGCGGAGGTCAGCACTCTCCCAAAGTTCCCCTTCCAGTGGACATATTTACCTGTATCATTTTTTCAGCTTTTTTTACACACGTTTGCCAAAATACGATGAACTTCATTAAAAATAGGTCGGGGAAGAAAATCAAGAGCAATGTTCTTGAGCGGATTCACTTGCGGAATGTAATCATGTTACCTTGGTGTACCTGTTTGGATGCTTTGACCAAAAAGTAACGGTGCTTGCTTAGTCTGATCTATGAAATTGGGTCCGGCTGTGTCTGCCTATTTGTGAACATGCCGATACGTGGCATCATAGGGGGATTACAGGCCCTGAAATTAAACAGATGCACATATGCACGCACATGTGTACACACACACGCACATGCACACACACACACACACACACACACACACACACACACACAACACACACACACACACACACACACACACACACACACACACGCACGCACCACAAGAGAGCATGAATTTGTGCCAACTATGCTGATGAGTCAGGTTTGAAAAGTAATTTGTGTGGGAGAATATTTTTCTTTCTTTAAAACTATAGTTATTGCAAGGTCAGATATCAACCCCCCCCCCCCCCCCCCCCCCCCCCCCCCCCTTTTACTGTTTTGAAAGATTTGTACACACTTTTCTAACAATAGCAGTTTAAGGATAAACAGATCTGCTCTAGTTTTATATGGTATTAATGAAACAAAAGAAGAGTGGTTGGGATCTATCCTGCTGTAAACAAAATTTGGGTCATTAATGTTTTTACTCCCGAGTTGTTTTTGAGTGAACAGAGTTAAGTATCGGATTTATTTTCTGTAGGATTGTTAGACAAACTGGGGTACTGTTTAAAAAAAATGGTTGTTATTGGATTTGATCATATGTGAAGTACTTGCAGATTTTTTTCTTTTTCTTTCCTTTTTTTTGATGCACAGCAGTCCTGAAATTTCTGTGGTTTTTCATGCTTGTTGATTTTGCAGTCACTCTTTTGCAGAGCTTGTAAATTTATCATTTGTCTAGGTTGATCGTGTGACATAGAACAAAGGCACACGACATCTGAAAAATGATACGCAATAGGGATATATCTCGCTGTGTGCCAAATTGTAATTGTATGCCCATTAAGACTGGAACATACTGATATGACCTGTCTTAAGCACATAAAACTAACACATCAAATGCAGGGACTGAAAACCAAGTGGAAATGCATAGTGTGCTTTTTATTCGCTAAACAGATTGCTTTGTATTGACATTGACTGTAATCATGAAAAAGTGTGAAGGGATAGCAGTTTATGTATGCACCATACATTCCCTTGACCGGTGAATGAAAGCTTCCTTTCAGTTTGCCAGCTTGGACCAGTCAGGATGAGCAACATTTTGTTGTCTGTGAGGAAGATGAGCAATGATCATGGTTTCACAGGTCACAAACAGTATTAAAGTGGACGAAGTTAACGAATGATGTTGCCACATGTTTGATTGGGCCTGGCTCAATGATGTTTTATTTTATTGGATGGATGGGCTGGTTTTGTGGAATGATGAGCTTTTTCCTCCAGACCCTTCTCACATCCCTGTAAATTATTGTGCACATGGGATTTATTGCTGCTAGAGTTGTGTAGATCCAAACCCCATATGTTTTTTATGCAATCAGACATTGTCATGACTGTTGTCTTTTCTGTTCCTACAGAACTGAGGGACTCCTCCAACAGGGTAGAGGTTCTTGACAAAGAACTGACCAAGGCCAACAAGGTACTTGTTTTGTGTCCTGACCCACATTCCTTGTCATCACATGTTCAGGGTTTCCTGTCAAATGATAGGAAAGGATTTCCATATGCTCAAGTGAAATTCTTTTTGAGTTTTTTTTTTATGCAAGCACATAACATTGCCTGAGGGTTTCAAACTCTAAACAGTTTGTCATTTTTATAGTTTAGAAAAAGGAGATGGAATTCACAGAACATATAAGTAATCATGATCACTGCTCTTGTGGCTGCAAAAGTCTGAATGAAAAGATGCATCCTAAAAAGTTCTGCTCCAAGCGGAAGTACAGCTGAAACTTGGGTGCATTTTTTTTTTTTTTCGGTTGGTGTTGGTGAGCTACTTACAATATCAGTTTATGTATTCACATATCCCTTTGCTCTGAAAACAGTATGTGTTCACATGCTTTGATTCTTCTAATGTGTTTTTTCATCTGGGTCTGGCTTCACAACACCATGAATGACTGTCATGAAAGTAAAGATGTGGTATTATTAATATGTATGCTACTTCTCAGAATGGAATACTATCTTGTATGAATGATCAATACACCTGATGTGAACCACAAATGGCAAAATAAATTCTGAAGTTTCTGGTGTTTGTAATGGTTGCTGTTAAGAAAAGTCGACAATATACTATTATATTTGAAGAAAGTGATATACATGATGCAAATGACATAGAAAAAACATACAGAGTGGCTTGAAAGTTTAGTACACAAATGAAATACATTTCTGATTGCAGACTAGTGCTAATAGTAGCATCCTGAAAAATTGTATTTTGTGTGTGAAGAGGAGTATTTTTGTTATTATTGATTTTTTTAATTACAGGATTGACAGTGTTAATAGTAGCCTCTTAGAAAGTTACATTTTATTTTGTATAAGACGAGTAGGAATATTTTAGTTTTTATTTATTTTTCTACAGGATCAACAGATTTGTATATTTCAGCTGTTTTCATTTTTTTTTTCAGGCAATAAATAAAAGCAAGAAAGCAAAAGTGAGTATACTTTCTTCTGTAGTGTGTTTCTGACAGCAGTTTAATCTGTTCACAGTTAAAAAAAAAAAAAATAAGACGTGTGTGTCGCTTTAAAACGAATCGCACAGTGTGTGCCAGACGGACATGTGAAAGTTAGCTTCAGTTTTTGAAACATAAAAGTAAAAAAGAGAAAAAAAGGGAGTCTGCATTGCCTCAAACTGTATATAAGTCTAGTAGTGTATTTGGTTATGCGTGTGTTTGTCTGTTGTTGATGCTTAAAATTCACTGACTGACTGTTATGGCCACTTGCTGCATATTGGCGAGTCCAAAACTGAATTTTAATTAAAGGATTAAGCATCCACAAACAGTCCTTAAGAATACTGAGAGTGCCATGAGTTCCGCCCTCCACCTTCCCTTTCCTTCCCCCTTTTCTTCATTCCCCTTCTTTCCACCTTTCTCACGTAACGTCAATTTGAACCACACTTTATTGTTTTTCTATGCATGCATACATGTATTTAAATTCATGGGTTATTTATGTCATGATGACAAGTGTCAGATGATAGCTCTCACCTCTGAAGAGTGATACCTGTAATTTGTTTGGTGCTGATTCAGATTTTTTCTCTTCCTCCA
>JADBJO010000268.1:841031-852631 GCA_016801955.1 Conus betulinus | reverse complement strand
TTAGTAAATAAAATAAATTGATGTATGGAAGTTATACAGAATATATAGGTACCGGAATATGGATGTGTATTATAAAAGAATTCGAACTGACTCTAAGATAGTAATGTATATATATATATATGTCGTCATTCTATATCCACTTCTGGACTATATATCTGATGTATGTAATCTGTATATCTGCGTCAACCTCACCAACACACAAATCGTAGCAGATCTCAGACTATCTTATCATATCTCTCTCTCTCTCATCATTTGCTCTCTCTTAGTCTCTTCCATGTCTTGTCTGGTCCGTCTCCTCTCTATCTCACTGTCGGTCGGTCCGTTGGTCTGTCTCCCGTCTCCATATGTCTTGTCTATCCCTTCTCTCCCTCTCTATATCTCCCGCTGGATCATACGCCTCTGTATGATGCCTCTCCACTCCTTCGCTCTCTTTGCTCTGTCTTGTCTAGCTCTCAGCTCTCCTCTCTCTCTCGTCTCTCATCTCTCTGGGCTGTCCTCATCTCCTCCTCACCTCCTCTCTCTCTCTCTCTCTCTCCTTGCTGGCGATCCCGATCCTCTTGTCTGTGCCGTTGGTCTTGGTTCTGGGGTTCGCTCGGCAATACACGTAGACTCTCGCAAATGTTAGAGTGATAACAGGCATCATCACAAAGCCAAGAGAAAAAAGTCAAAACTATGTAAACGCGAGAATGAAAATCTGATATCACTACAAGTACACGTCACAACCACAGCAACAACAACCGAACCGCGTCACATCACAGATTCCGCAACAACTACCACCCCAGCCAGCCATTAAATCCATCCGTCATCCGGCATCATGCATCCATCAGCCTCTCTCATCAACCACAACAACAATAACAACAAACAATTCGCGTCCACTTCTTCAGCCACCACACAACCTTCGAACACAGCACAAAATGGGATATGTGGAAGACAGACTCAAGACATAAAGTTCGGTCTGTGAACGAATTCGTTGGGGCGGCGTACTGGTCATGTGATATGCTTTACCCAGCTTACAGAAATGCGTAACCCGCCACATAATAACCCCTGACGCACTGGGAGGATCATTCCCGCACTTACCATGGGCGACAAGAGAGGCAAGCTTATAGACATGGAAGAAAAAAAATCACGAGGTCCATTCGGGTAAGATGCGGGACCTCCGCGCATTTCAGATGCTAACTCTTATTGCCCTGCCAGTCCCTTGGTCCAAAGGTGGACCTTCACCGTGGGACCCCCAAATACTTTCCGCGAGTAGGATGTGCAAATATTGAGAGACTGTGACCGTCACGGACAACATCGACAGCTTCGCGACTTAAACCGAAAGGGACAATGAAGATCGTCATTAGTATGTCCGATGCCCCTCAATCGTTAAGTCAAAGGTGCTTAGTTTGAAATGTAAGCATACGACAAAATTGGGACAACCGGGAGTGGCGTGTTGCATGCATGGGGTGGGCTCCGGTCGTGCGTGACCGCTTGCGGTCAGGCTTGCGTGCGTGTCGGGGGTGTTGTGAAAAGGGGGATGTAACGTAGATTGGAAACACGTACGGTTTTAGGACGACCAGCAGAGTAGATGCTTGTCCCTGATTATTTTCAAGGTCCAAAACTACTCCAGCGTTCATCGAACGTTGTGGTGTGTGGACCTCAAAAAGATGCAGTGTTAGGGAAAAGTGGGGAAATGGAGAGACATCCAGCCACGTTGGCCGCGAAGGCATTCATAACGGTTATGCTTGGACATGAACAGGCTTATCGTTTCCGATTATTTGCTGTGAAATCTTGTTGCCTGCCTAGCGACATTGAGGGTTTCACTGCAGATAGCGTATCTGAAGCAGAGACCATTCGAAAAGAATTTTAGCTACAAAGTAATTACAACCAATCTGATATTGCCATTTACTCACACGGTTGGTAACAAATAGTTGAATAAATACCTGGACACCTTATCTGAATGTCGAGATTAGAGGACAAATGTATGATATATCAGATGTTTTAAGCATTTTTGTTATGTGCATACGGTTTTGCCGCGTGTGCTTTTGTCGATTAACTTTAATTTATAATGTTTTTGTTGTTGTTGGTGTTGTTGTTTACCGAGTTACCCATGAAGCGTTGTAGGTATGAAACCAGGTAATGCTTGCCTGGAAAAATACTATCCTGCTGGCTGCCATCCTTGCAAACTAGCGTAAAACATCATCGTTTGGGTTGTCTTAATTGTGTAAGATTCGTTTGTCAGCCTTCAAATCTGTTTCCGTCCTTGTGTGTGCATGTCGCCCCCATCCAGCAGTGATTTCACACTGGTTAAGGCAGCAATAAAACACCAGGTTGTTTGCAGATGACAGTCTCAGTTTAAAGGAAGATCTGCAGTTCGCCAGGCTCAAGCCTTGCCTACAAGCCGACATCACTTACCTTGGAAAGACTTGGTAGAAATTTCGCAAATGAGCTTCAAACGCAAGCAAGTGCACACAACATCAGCAGCCTTCCACAAGCAGCACACAAGCGAGTTATACAAGACAGACTATCACCCTCCACTGACGACAAACAACTGGACACGTGAGCTCCGCAACGTACTTAGGCTGGACCATGGCGGATGACTTTCCTGGAACCCGACATGTGGAAACAGGGCAGCCACAGGGAACAGACCAGTGGGTTTCGCAGACAGGGAAACTCACAGGGATTGGCAAACAAGAGATCAAAGCTGCCACATACAACCACCCACCGGTCCGACCTACTACTGGGAATAACAGATCCACCGTATAGGATCCACACATACAGCAAGACAACCAACTCTTTTTTTCTGGAGTGAAGGTCCAGAGGACAGCAGCGAACTCGCCTCGTAACAAATTACACGACAGGACAACAGGGCGCCGTGACACGGCTGCTTGAGCACCTCAAGTGGGACAGCCCTTGAAGAGCGCCGGCAACCACAATCAGGACTTGTGGCCGCTCTACCATCCGTCCAAAAACTGGATTGGTATTATCCTTACCCACCACCAATTCTTTACCGCCGTCTTCATGACAAACGGACTAGAGGCGCACAGAAAATTCACTCGGAGGAGGGTTACCCCATCCAGTCCTTGTGTTCACTCCGTTGCCACATCACCATCAGGTAATGGCAACCAGATACCAACCAACACCACGATCACGCACCCGCACTGGAGGCTTCAGGCCGCCATCCCTGAGCTGCAAAGTCCCCACTACCTGCAGCCATCCCCCGTCTCCCCCTGAATTCTCCATCAACAATTCCGCCATAGTTTTAAAATCAGTTCGTTTTTTCAAACAAACCTAGCTCTGGGACACCGCATAGCGACAAACGACAAACAGCAGAGCTTGTCTACGCCCAAAACTGGCGCACGGCTCTATTATTGGAAGAAGAAGAAGAATCCAGGCTATCAGCTAAACTTTCGCACGACAAACAAACGGAACAGACAAGCACACAAACCCACACAGAAAGATAATATTTGGTATATGGGGGGGAAACTTTATCGTTGATTCATGGACTGTTGGGGATTAAATGTAGTCGTTAAAAGGTTTCTGCAGAGCACAAAAATGTCTTGCTGCTTATGATGGGTAATACAAAATTCGAATCGAAATTGGGGTCCTCGATTTCTTATCGCGTTTCGTGATACTAAAGCAGATGTTTTCTGTTTCGGTAACGAGCATGTAAAAGAACATATTCACCTTTTATTTTCCTGTCAAGGTCTGAGTACACGGGTAATGTTTCAGCTGAAACCAGGTCAGAAGGTGTTTCAAAGCGTTTGTGTGCAAGACTTGCACAAACTATTAAAATGTCCACGGCAAAGGCCAATTGGAATCTGTTACACCGCCCGCTAACAGCCCGGACACGGGCAGTACACAGTTCTTGTCAGCGAGATCTAGTGCCGGAAGTTATTTCTTCTTTATTGTGGTACTCCTGCTTTCCCGTCTGCGCAGCGGTAACTCAGTCGGGACACTAAAAGGGCACTTCGTGAGAGCGCAGACTTCTGCCATCGATCACGGGAGCCGGATCCGGCCTGTGATGCGGAAAGTGCACCAAAACGTAACACCTTACCACACCCCCTCTTCCCCTTCCAGCCCCTCTCCGACAGACGAGAGAAATACAGCGTCTGTTACATGCTGGGAACTTTTTTCTCCGCGCTAACGTGTATGAAACTGTCAGTTTAGGAGAGAAAGGTCAAAATTATTATCCACCAAGAGAAAATAAGAGTGGTTACTGACGGAAAGAGGCTACCTCCCATGTACTTCTTTGTAATATCTATGGGAAATATTTGTTTACATCATAAATCGTGTTAGTAATATTCCATAGGAAAAATATTGCTTCTAGACATTATGTCATGCGTAAAGAAGAACTTTATAGCGTTTATTTTCAGTGGAAAAAACCTGTAATGATTAAAGATAATTGGACCATTTTTTGACCGGATCTTCACCACGGATTCACTCGAGAATTTCTTGCGGGGTTGTCCCTGGATCCCATTCTCCTGTTCGTACCCTGTATTCTTTAGAATCGGTTAAAAGCTTTTAGTGGAATCCTGGCCGATCGTAAAGATATATCTGAAGTCCCTTTTGGCAGCATATGCCACACTAAAACGGCAGTTACCGAGCGCTCAGCGAGACGACTTTTTCAAATTCTTCCAGAGAAGCATCCTTCCTTCAACTTGGAACAAGATTAGGTCGCCAGGAGCTAACTCAAGGGGAGCATACAGAGTGCGGTGATTCTCCTTTTGAAAGGTTTTTTGAATCAGCTTAGATTTTGGTGAGCAGATGCTTGTGCCATGACGGACTTTGATTCCTCGCAGTCCCAGTGTTTCATCTTGTTTTCTTGGTAGCAAACTGATCACCACACAAAGCACAGACTGTCTGTTGGCGTGGCATTGAAGGGTATCTTCTGCCGTACATAATTTCTATGTAATAAATCCCTCAGTAGATGATAAAAAGTGTGTGGAATTTTCTCGGGTGCGACATCTTCCTGCGATTGGAGGAAGCAGCCGGTTATGGCCTCCAAGCCGTTATCCGTCCTTTCTGTAGGGTTCATGATGACGTTCCTACTCCTCGTCACTTGTGACTGTCTTATTTAAGCGTATATAGGGTCATCATTTTCGTGTTTTTTTTTTAAATGATCATTTGGCAAAATGTAACTCTGTCCCTGATGTTTTAAGACATCCAACAAATGTGGGATCGAACACGCGCACATTATCGTGAACCTTTGTCAACAGCTGTTTGAACTGGAAAAACACACTTTCATCACATTTCTATAAGTCTCTGTTATTTATTAGATAAAGAAACATTTATGATACTCAGTAAGGGACTGATGTTATTTAAATTTTAATAGTGGTAGTTATGTGTTGGTAGGGTAGTGGTAATAGAAGTGTTGGTAATCACAGTAGTAACACGGGTGTTGTTGTTTTGTTGTTGTTGTTGTTGTTGATGATGATGATGATGATAGTGATAATGGAGGAGAAGGAGAAGAAGAAGAAAGAAAGAAAGAAAGAGAAAGAAATAAAGAAGAAAAATAACAAGACAAAGATGATGATGATGAGATGCTGATGTCCTATTTTTGTTATTTATGCGTTTTGCATTTCTTATTCATGGTTTGTCTTTTCAGTTTCAAAAATAAGATATAATGCTCAAAAATTCTCATCACATTTTGTTATTTTCTTCGCACTTTTACGTTTTTGGAAGCATTATTTCTCAAGAAAAGATGCTCCCCCCCGCCGAAAAAATGTTTTCTAGAAATGGGTTAAAGGTAGGGTCAACAGCGCACAGGTGACGACTAACTTTTGAAAATCTCAGATTTGAAGCCATTTTGGATGCAGTGTCAAAAAAGTGATGTCCAGAAAAAAACACTACTGGATATGGAAGCCAGTGGATAAAGCTAAACGATTTTTCAACATCAATTATATCATCATACATGGTTCTTCAATGACATAACGAGCTTTCCTTGTTCAGTTTACTTTGTCATGCCACAAAAACAGAGATGATCTCATATAATCAGAAAACGCACCCTCGTATAATTAACATTTCCTATGGGGAGAGTGTCTCCTGCTGGGTCTTCTTGAACATTCTGCATTTCTTGGTCATTTGCATAATTGATTAATTTGTTTGACGCTTCATTCCAAATAGGCTAAATCGATAGTTTCAAGAACGCAGTGCGAATCTAACCAGGGAAAAAAAACACACACTTAAATTTAGTAGAAACGCGTAAAAAGGGTCACAGCGCACACACACCCTCCTCCTCCCGATCGCCCACTTCTCACCACACATTCCCCACCCTCTCTTCTCTTTCTATGTTCATATACCTCTCTCTCTCCTTCTCTCCCCCCCTCTCTCTCCCTCCCTCTCTCTCTCTCTCCTCTCTCTCTCTCTCTCTCTCACTCGCTCGCTCGCTCTCAGTTTTCACCCTTGTACTTCCCATGCCTATCAGTTTCAACAGCCATCTTGACAGCAACATCTCTACCACCATAATCGGGCGAATCACTTCAGATTTCCGCCTACGGCACCGAATGATTGACGGTCTGATGGATGCAGGCTTAATAATCGCCACGTGCAAGATGTGTAGGAAGACTGGACAGTTTCCCGGGACTGGAACTCTCCCCCCCCCCCCCCCCTCACACCCACACACACACGCACACACACACACACACACGCTTTCTCTCTCTTTCCCTACAGCCAACTTAATCCCTTTCACCCCCCCCCCCCCACCCCCATCTGTTGCCATGTTAATGGAAAACACCTCGCCACAATAACGCGAACGAATCTCTTCAGACTTCACCTAAGGCCCCGATTGATGGACAGTCTGATGGACACAGGCCATCTAAGGCCCCGAGTGATTGGACAGTCTGATGGACACAGGCCTGACACTCGTCACGTCTTCCGCGTGTACGATGAGCGTGGTCACCCCCTGTGACTGGGACTTTCTGGTGTAAGCATTGGATCTTCCAATAAATACTTTGGCAAGAAAGTAGTTGGCAAGAAACAACGCTCTTACTACGCCGCGCGCGCGTGGACACACACACCACACACACCACACACACACACACACACATAGACACACGCACATACAAACATACACACACCGCGCGCACACACCACACACACACACCCACACATGCGCGCGCGCGCGCGCGCGCACACGCCCGACAGACAACACACACGATCACGCACACGCATGCCCCCCCCGCGATCACACACATGCACACATCTGTGCACGCAACAAAAACATACACACAGACACGCAACGCACGCACAACACACCAAACACATGCATGCGCATACTCATAATTATTGGACACTTAAAGGGGCGCATACACACAGATACGCACATACATTAACACTCCCCCCCCCCCCTCCGGCCTCCTAGCTGCCACACACCTGCACACCACACACACACCCACACACCACACACACACTCCACCCACACGTGCCACACATACATACTCGCGCACACACACACACACACACAGACACAGTCGAATAATCATTTTGTGTCGCTAAATGCAGAAGTACAACGTTTGCCCATTTCCCTTTACCGTAGAAACCATTCTTTACCTATTAGCAACACACGGAATCGTGATGAGAAATCTAAACTTGCCCGACCCGCATTACCCACGGACTTGATTGGGTGTGGGGTTTGATAGTAGAGAGAGAGAGAGAGAGAGAGAGAGAGAGAAGAGAGAGAGAGAGAGAGAGGAGAGAGTAGATAGAGAGAGATAGAGGTATTTGATTTCGAGGGAAAAGAATGGGCGCATATGGCTTTTTTCTTTCCACAACATTTTTGCCCTCACGCAGGTTTACCCATAGAGCCCCATTTGCACTGATAAAACGAGAAAGATCGCCCTCGTGTTCCACACTTTACTGGTTCGTAATGTCTGTCCTGCCTGAAGAAGAGACCAACAGTTGAATACGCGTTGGTGTCTGCTTTGGTTAACTTTGGTTTTTCCATTCATTTTCCGTAAACTGCATTTTTTCCCCTCCCACGTTTTCCTGTAATAGCTTGCTCTCCTTCGGGCAAACGGACCGAGAGAGAGAGAGATAGAGGAGTAGAAGAGAGAGAGAGAGATACTAGACAGACAGACAGAGATGGAGTGTGGGTGCCCCATGTGTGCCTCACCTCACCCACCATCCCCCCGCCGCCAGCACAATGGTGTCGACTGAGGCGGGGCGCGCAGCGCGCGCGCCGTGGTGTGTGTCGTGTGTAATGTGTGTGTGTGTGTGTGTGTGTGTGTTGTGTGTGCTGTTGATGTGTGTGGTGTTGCTTTTTCCCTTACGTATTGGAAAACTGACAAATTTCGTTCAGGTACGACACATGAAACTAAGACAGTATCACAGAACTCTCTGCCTAATAGAGCACTATTTTCAAACGGTGTGCGTGCTGTAATGTATGCGAAGGTCAGAAACAAAACGTTGGAAATGGAAGAACAAAGTTCCAATGATGCAGTGATAGAATGATAGTGGGTGAAGAGAGAGGTGAAGATGGAGAGAGAGAGAGAGAGAGATTTAGCAGAGAGCCGATAAGAGCGAGAAGAGAGAGAGCCTAATTGCTTACTTCCTCCTCTCAACCAACGCACGTTAGTCCAAATTTCAAGACCCCCTGAGCAGCGAAGCGAGCGAGCGAGAGAGAAATAGGGAGAAGAGAGACCAGAGTCCGGGACGACAGACAGACGCGACAGAGATTTAGAGAGAAACGCGCGTCGAAACACACAACACACACACACACCACACACACACACACACACCCACTAGAGAGAGAGAGAGCTAGAGAGAGAGGACAGACAGACAGACAGAGACAGACAAGCCAGACGGACAGACAGAGAGAGAAAACATAGACAGAAAGAGAGGATAGAGACACAGAGGGAGAAAGACCGAGCAGAGAAAGAGAGACAGAGAAAGAGAGGACAGAGAGAATGGGGAGGGG
This sequence comes from Conus betulinus, assembly GCA_016801955.1. Taxonomy (NCBI): domain Eukaryota; kingdom Metazoa; phylum Mollusca; class Gastropoda; order Neogastropoda; family Conidae; genus Conus; species Conus betulinus. Next base: position 843,735 of record JADBJO010000268.1, on the reverse strand, counting down.
GGGGGGAGGGGGGGGGGAGAGGGGAGAAAATTTGAGTGGCTGCCAAACACGGAAGTGCACACCCTTCCCCATTTTCCCGACCTGTGGAAACCCATCATCTGATTAACATCATTGAAGTCCTCATGGGAATTCTATTGATTAATTTTTTTCTTCCTATCACTCACACTCTTGAGTGGGCGTGTAAACGAGAGAGAGAGAGAAGAGGAGAGAGAGAGAGAGAGAGAGAAGATAGGATGGTAGAAACGCAGATGGATGGATAGGTAGGTCGATAGATAGAGAGAAAGAGAGAGAGAGAGAGAGAGAGAAGGAGGGGAGAGAGAAAGAGAGAAAGAGAGAGAGAGACAGAGACAGACAAAAGCGAGATAGACAGAGGGAGGGACACACACACACACCCACACACACACACACACATACACACACACACACAGAGTAATAATAATGATAAATAATATATGATCTATATAATAATAATAATAATATTATTATTAACACAACAACAACAACAACAACAATAATGATAATAATAATAATAACAGTAGTTATAACCATACAATAATGATATTATGATTTTTTTTTGTTCCATAGCATAATTATGTTTTCATTGTGTAATTGCATTTTTCCAGTGACATGTTGTTCCTTGATAAACAGGGGCCCAACGGATCTTTCATCACATCGTCAGTAACTTCTCATTCTGACACATAATGATATTACATTTGTAACATGAAACTTTTTTTTGACGATGACCAGCTGTTGATATCACCAGCGCATGACATACACAGGCAAGAATAACGTTTTCGATGACAATATAAAACAATGACAGTACAAATGATTATGGGCTTTGTTAATTCAGGTCATCCAGGGGAAAAGTAAACAAGCCATAAATTTGTTTCCTGTACACTGTCGCTGGCAGGAGCCCACCTTCCAACAGCAATCAATGTGCTGACAATAAAGTTCCATACAAGATCATTTTTGCTGGGAGTTTTTCAATTTGGCCTTGATCATCAAACAATTAGTAAGTTTCCGGAAACTGTGTGTAAAGCAAATCATGACCATGTTAAAAACCAGTTCTGTCTATGCTGTGTTAATCCTTTTGAACATTAGTTATGGTCTCGAAGTATTTTGTAACAGTGTACATTCACAGTGGCAGTGCCACTGTAACAGTTGCACAGTTGATCAGTTTCGATAGCATACACGTTCATTCAAAGTCACCATAGCCATTCATCAAGTCCACAATAAGCGTATCTTACATCACATCACATTGCTGCTACAGACAATGAATGAAAAGCTCATATCCTTTATCTTTTTAACAGTCATAAATGACGACATTTTTGTTGTTGGTTGTACTTAGATTTATCAGGACAAGTTTGGTTGGTTTTCTGCAACAATCTTAATCCATGCTCACGTCGTTTCATGCAGTAACCTGATAAAATGAAATTAACTCAAAGTGTCATGTGACAAACCGCTGTCATTATTGTGACACCGAAGAAAAAGAAAGAGAATCTGTCAACAAGTTGTAATACTGCAAAATGCATTATGGTCGCTAATAGTACTGTTATACGTAATACTACGTCAGTTTACTGCTTTTGAATCGTGACTTGTCACAGTAGAAAGAATACCTCTATCACGCATGAAAAGAGTAATATTTAAAAAAATTTCCTTCTTCATTCAATAATTGTACATTATGTTTTGAAATATCCTTTCTCCCTGTTAAATTGAACTTTCATCCAACTGTTTTTTCATTTCTCAGCTGTGCTTCAACATGGAGTATGAATAAATAAAAAGAAAGAAAAGATGGACAATGGTTTGTCATTTGGTTGAAAGGAAGAAAATTACGAAAAAGATGGACAAAGGTTTGTCATTTGACTGGAAGTATGAAAATTACGACATTCATATTATTATGTATTTTCCGGAGCATTATGAGATTTTTTTTCTTTTAAATGCCAAAGAGAAAGACGAGGAAAAAAAGTAGACAACAAGCAAAGAAAACTAAAAAACTGGGCTGACTTTATTTGTAGTACATGATATCTTGCACATACATGAAATACACGTGACATGTACTCACACACACACACACACACACACACACACACACACACACAACACACCTCCCCCCTCCCACACTCACACTCATTACACTCTTCTAATGTTTACCTCGATGGGTATGCAGGCGAAGTTTGATTATTTATCGCCTCTCTTCAGTCATAGGGAGTCACGTGAGAGAGTATCAGTGCCCGTCAGCCAGAATAGCCAGTTGGCGCCAAGGCAGGCCAAGGACAGGACAGTGAACACGACACACAACAAAGTTATTAAAGATCCCATACACAGTAATAATAAATCGACAAACAGTTGATAACAACAATCAGTGAAGGTTATATACTTGTACATTTTTGTTTATTTGAACATAAAACAACCTAGATTGAGGGGCAAGTACAACATCCTTTTTTCACCCTCACCCGTTCCCTGCTTGCTACGTGGTCGCCATCGTGCATGTGCATGCGTGGGCCCAGTACCCGACAGGATTTGTCCTAATTTTATGACGGACTCACCCACTAGTAGCCCCTAAATGAATACTCGACAACAGTGGCGTTATCCAGCAGAGACTGGTAAATCTCATTCCCTTGTGTAGTCAGCAAGAGACTGACAAAAGATCAGCAGAGACTGACTTTGAAAGTCAGCAGAGACTGACGCAATGGCCGAAGAGAGC
>JADBJO010000268.1:811031-828531 GCA_016801955.1 Conus betulinus | reverse complement strand
TTGCTTGTTAGCGAGGCATGCACAGTACAAACGGTTAATTTGCTGCTTAGAATGAGAAAAATGAAGTTGAAAGAAAGAACGAAGGAAAGAGAAACAAATAAAAAAGAAAAAGGATATGGATGATTGGAGCTGTGCTCATGCTCACTGAAAACAAAGCACGTGAGAGATGCACATTTTTACAGGCAAGCGACTAAAAAGCTTACTAGTGACGGATGTCTTAACTCCTCAGCTATTGCACACCTGTTGCAAACTATGGAATTTCACTGGAACCGTTCTCAGTCACCTCCTGCCACTATCCTCGTGGCTCTGCTCCCTCCAACCCCCCCCCCCCCCCCCCCCCCCTCACAGAAAATCGAGAGCTTTTTTCATGAGATGGTAATCTGATGGGCCAATAACCCCCATCCTTCAGCCTCTGTGGCGAGGACTGTTTGCAGCGCAGCAAAGCTGGAATCACCCAGTTGCTCTTCATTTAGTGTATACTGCGTGGTCAGGATATGTTCATGCTACAAAGGTAGGTAGGACCTAAATAAGTCAGTTAACTTCTATACAGTTTCGGCAGCAATCAAAACCAAATATTTCTGAGGCAGCTCTGTCTGAAACTGAAATTCTTTAAATCGTCCTTCGGGTACAATGGAAAAACAAATGGTTGAACTTCACAAGAGTGTAACATCCCACTGCGAAGAGGAATCCTGGTTTCACATCTCCCACCCCCCTCCCCCGTTAAACAGATGATACCATGGTCATCCATCATGGACTAGTAGCTGAGAAGAAAAGAAAATGGCTTCCAGTCCATGAATGATTGATATTGGATGTTCTTGTTTCTAAAAGTGGGGTGGGACGTGGAGGGGGGGGTGGTGGTGGTGGTGGTTCAGTCTTAGGATGTAGAACTGGGTGTTTATCTGACTTTCACAAGGTGTCTTGCTTCCTACAACCATGCTAAATGGGTCTTTCACTTTAGTCTGCGATCTAATTCAACAACCAAGCACTCCAGGCAGACATGTTCATGCAGTAAACACAAAGTCAAAGAGTGGTTTTATTTGTCAACGATGCAAAAAATCAAGGATCCGTGTTTCGACAGAGAAGCTGAGCGCTGGTTTTAGGACACGAGTGATAGCTGCTTTAATCATGTGAGTGAGGCCGGCTGTGAACACTGGAGGACAGTTCCTACAGGGTTTGTCCACTGTGGGAATCAGCAGACCCGATGATGCCAGCCTTTGTTGGAGAGTTTTACTACTGCACCGGGCTGCATCCTTGCTGGCGATGTGAAGTGTATGATCAAGCAGGCATGAACGATCCTGGCAGTTTGCTTGAAGATGACCGTGCAGTTATTGTTAAGCTACAGTTCACAATCTTCTTTTTATTCGAACAATGGACAATACTTGCTTATGGAAGGGCGAAGAATTAGCTCGTATATTCACGTATGTGCTGTCTGGCAGTTTTAGTGGATTTTTTTTTTTTTACTGAAGACTATGTATATATGTATGTATGAATCTCTCTCTCTCTCTCTCTCTCTCTCTCTCTCTCTCTCTCTGATCAACAGATCTGTTGATTTTAAAACTTCCTTTTACCATCCTATTTTTAACAGATGTTGCTCCCCAAGGGGTTGAGCACTTTAAGAATTTTATTAGGCAGTTTAGTGGTATTCTTAAATATATATATATATATATATATATATAATCTTCAGTCCCAAGAAAACGTATACGTATCTTTCTGTCTCTGTCTTTCTCTGTCTCTCAGTGTCTGTGTGTCTGTTGGTCTGTCCACCCCCTCCTCTCTCTCTCATTCTCTTTCTGTCTTTTCCTCTTCACTCTTTTTCCCTGTCTCTATATCTCTCTTTCTGTCTGTCTGTCTCTCTGTCCCCCCCCACCTCTCTCTCTGTTTCTGTCTCTGTCTTTCCGTCTGTCTGTCCGTCTGTCCGGCCCCCTCCCCCTGTCTTTCTCACTCTCACCTTCCCCCTGGATGTCTGATAACAACGTAAAGCTCGCTGAATTGTTATCCCCCGGAAAATAAAAAAAAATCGTTCAGTCCTGATTCTTTTTTCTTTTCTTTTTTTTCATCTCTTCCCCCACACTGCAGCCTGCACGAGAAATTCAATCGCACGCTGCAAGCCTCTCTCTCTTTGTGTGCCAGACGCGTGGAAAACACATTCCATTCTGTGATTAAGTTGTGTGCTGCCGTCCTTTCCAAGCACGCTTTGTTGATGGAAAGGCGCGAGTGTTGACATGAAGGAAAAGGAAAAACACCAGACAACAGAAACAAACCGTGACAACGAGGAATCCTCAGGCAGGCATAAAGCCAGAGTCAGAAAATGCGAAGAACAAGAGATCATGTAAAGGACATTCTGTCAACAGACTTGGTGGTGAATCGACGCGACCCTCCCTCCCCCCTTCCTTCCCATTTAAAAAACAAAAACAAAACAAGCAAACAAACAAAAACTACCAAAAAAAAAAAAAAACACAAATACCAAAAACAAAAACAAAAAATCACACACACACACACACACACACACACACACACACACACACACACACACACACACACACACACACACACACACACTCACACACGCACACACACACCACACACACACACACACACTCACAACACACACACACACACACAACACACACACACACACACACACACACACACACACACACACACACACACACACACACACACACTTGTCTCTGACAAAAAGGAAAAAAAATGGACAATAAATTTTAAGGTACCCTGACCCCGCATACATTGATTTTTTTAACATGGATCTTAATTCAAACATCAATAAGACACTGCTCTCACTCTCTCTCCCTTATTCCCTCCCTCTGTCTGTCTGTCTGTCTGTCTGTCTGTCTTACTGTCTATGTGTCTTTCTGTTTCCTCTTCTCTTTCTCTCTCTCTGTCTAACTCATACACACACGAGCGCGCGCGCACGTGCACACAACATATACACAGACACAGACAGACATACGTACAACAGATACATGCACAAACGCGCGCGCGCGCGCACACAAACACAGTCACACGCGCACACATACACACACGCACACATACACATACACAAGCGCGCGCGTGCACTCACACACACACACACACACACACACACACACACCACACACACACACACACACACACACACACACACAAACACCCACACAACACACTACAGACATGCACACACAGAGAGACACACACATAGAGACACACAGAAAGACATACTCACACTCACACATACACACGAGTAACACACGCAGACACACCCAGACACGCGCACGTGCCCCCCACCCCCACGCACGCACACACACACACACACACACACACACACACACACACACACACACAACACACACACACACACACACACACCCTGCAGTTTCCAGAATCGTTGAACATTGTAAAGGAAATGTCAGGCACAAAAAGCAGCGAACTGGGAGCGGGGATGGGAGTGGAGGAGGGGGAGGGGGGGGGGGGGCAGAGGAAGAAAAGTGTTGGATTGATTGCGGGGAAAAGTCTCACAGTCACTCGATTAGCTGTCTTGGCATCATCGGTTGTCACTTTCAGTGTAAATGTTAGGGGTGTGATCTTTAGCTACACGATCAGTAAAGACGAGCACAAAGGAAGGGGCTTTCCCTTTGAGGGGTTGGGGTTTACGGGGACGAGAAAGATAAGGGAGTCAAGGGGACGGCGTGGGGGGGGGGGGAGGGGGCAGGGAGGGGCGGATAGGAGAGGGAACGCAGGGAAGATGACGCAGCAAAAACAAAATGGATAGTTTCCTGACTTTTGTGTTGTGAGCAATTTATTTCCCACATTTTTAGTTGATATTTTCTGTCAATGAGCAAATTAATCTGCGGCTACGCTTCAACGTGCGACGCTTTCTGTTTCGGATGAGGAAAGGGAGAGGAGGAGGAGGGTGGTGATGGCGAGGGCGTTGATTGAGGGGTGGGGTAGAGAGAGGGGAGGCACGTAATATGAGGCAGCCATGAAGATGTGTACTTTTCTGGCTTTTGTCTTTTCCCAGTTTCTCCACAACTGTTTTGGTTTATAGATACGTCGGCAGTGCTGTTATGAGCATTATTTGTGATAGAGATCCGCAGCTGTGGTACAGTGGTTGGAGTCGAAGTCTTGTGGGGCTGGAAATCGTAGGCTTGTTTCCCATTTTTATATACATATTCATTTGAGGATTTTGTTGGCCCGATTGGCTCCTGCTCAGAGTTGTGTGTGTTATAGGCTCAGATGGGAAGACTGGAACCGCACCTTCAACTGTTACCCCCCCCTTGCAGTTTGATTCTCTGAGAGCAGTGCTCAAACATCTTGAATAACACTGAAGATGTCTATATCTCTTGGGTCGAAGATAGACATATATTCGGAGAGAGAGAGAGAGAGAGAGAGAGAATGAGAGAGAGAGAGAGTGAGCGAGCAAGCGAGAGAGAGAGAGAGAGAGTATGCACACGCGCACGCACACACATACACACACACACACACACCACACACACACACACACACACACACACACCACACACACACACGCACGCACAAACAAGCACGCACGCACTCACGCACAACACACATACACACACACACACACACACACACGCGCGCGCGCGGCGCGCGCACACACACCACACAACATGCACGCACGCACGCGCACACCACAACACACACACACACACCACACACAACACACCATACACACAACACACACACACACACACACACACACACACACACACACACACCACACACACACACACACACACATCTCCATACCAATTAGATGAACACTCCCACAAGATATAGATATTTTTCAGTTTTTTTTAATGATTTTCCAACATTAATAACAAAAGGGATAATCAACATAACATACAATGAACATCATACAAATGGGTACGCTAAAGCAAGGGAGGGAATATAGGGGTGAAAAGGAAAAAAGGTATAAAACACATGAGGAAAAAAAAAATCAAATAGTCCATTCAAGAATCATCTCGTTCATTAGGCACACGAGGAATGAATACGTCCAGTATTCCTGTCTAAATAGGGTACAGTGGTTAGTCAAAATGTTTTCACATGTATACACATAAATTTTATTAGCTACTTATTACCCCCGACTACTTTTTGCTCGTTCTTTTTTTTTTTTTCCCTCTTCGTCTAATTCATTCCATTAGACATAACAGTTAGTTTTTCATAAGGGTACCATTTTCTATCAAATTCCATGTATTTCATTTCTGAATAATGCATATATTTTTCAGCCCTATATATATTTTTAAGTTCTCTCAATAAATGATTGACAGTAGGTTTTATTTTGTTTAATCTGCATCCATATATATAATGTTTAGTCCCATAAGATAATGTGTTCAAAAACTTCATCAGTTTTTGTATGCTCATCATTTCGGAATAGAACTAGCTCCACATTAAACTCCATTCTGCTGCAATGTTCATCTTTCTTTTAATGTTTGTTTTTTCTAGTTCCCCCCAGAAATGTTTCGCAAAAATGGCACTGCCACAAGTAGTGTTGAACTGCATCGGTTGGGGATTCACAAAAATGTACACACATCAGTGGTAAGAATTCCCATCTTCTTGAAGATACAATTTGTAACCAAAATATTGTGACACAATTCTTATTTGGAACCATTTTATTCTATTTCTTTTTTTTTCACTTTGTTTCATAGTGTTTCCCAATCTACCACGTTTTTTCATTTATCTTCCCGTTTGCAAAGGAGCTTATATCAAATATTGTTGTTTTTTTTCGATAAGAGTGCTGTAAAAAGGTTTCGATCCCTTTTTAACGCTTGATATTATTTGTAGTGCTTTCGTTCTTAGATTACAGCTATTGTTCGTTACTTTAATACTTGCACTTCCTAAATACCTTTTTATTGATGATATACAGCCCATGAATTCGAGTAATTTACAGTGATATATATTTTCAGAAAAAAGTTTTATAATCGAGAAAACTTCCATTTTGATTGACAACATCTTTAACTAGGAAATATTTGTTTTGCCATCCAGTTTTTAAAGGTAATGGCATCATTACAAACTGCAAAGTTATCATTACAGAATAAAGGCTCTGCTTACACCCTCATTCGAATTGTTTTAAAAATACTGATCCGCAAAATCAGCATACGAAGTTATAGACATTACTTAAAGATACATATTACACATGTTCATAATTATAGAACCACACACGCACGTGTCATATTAGTAGTGGGATGTAACAAGTGGAGGCAAGTAAGAAACGGGGGGAAACACATTTAATACTACTTTGTCGCATAACAAGGCTTCTGACTTCCAGACAATGATAGGCTACTCACGGAGAGACTGTTGTTCGCTGCCAGTCTTTCCTTTCTGTCCTTTCTTAGTCTTCCTTCACCTTATCGCCCTATCAATCAGCGAGGTTGTGAACAATGCCTCCCCTTTCATCATTGTACACACTGTAGAGATGCCAATTTCCTGAGACCTGACAATCTCCTCTCTGGCCCTTATTTGACTTCACTCTAGTTTTACTCTCTCTCTCTCTCTCTCTCCTCTCTCTCTCTCTCTCTCTCTTTCTTTCTACGTGTTCGTCTGTCTGTCTGTCTGTCTGTCTCTCTCTGTGTGTGTTTTGTGTGTGTGTGTGTGTGTGTGTGTGTGTGTGTGTGTGTGTGTGTGTGTGTGTGAGAGAGAGAGAGAGAGAGAGAGAGAGAGACTACAACAGTAAAATCAATAATTCCCTGCATTCGCATAACATTGCATAGTCAACTGTATATGTACACCGCACGTGCACATGAACACGTCGACAGCGAAGTCAATCATTCCCTGCATTAGCATAACGTTGCATAATCAACCGTATTTGTACACCGCACGTGCACATGAACACGTCGACAGCGAAGTCAATCATTCCCTGCATTAGCATAACGTTGCATAGTCAACTGTATTTGTACACCGCACGTGCACATGAACACGTCGACAGCGAAGTCAAATCATTCCCTGCATTAGCATAACGTTGCATAGTCAGCTGTATATGCACACTGCGCGTGCCTGAACGCGTCGTGTAATTATGTATGCAAGACAATAACATGCACAATAGACATCACAGTCACAAAACTATCTCAAAGTGGATCGACCTTATACACTCTTACTCACAAGATGATAAACTGAACGGGAAGGGGGGGGGGGGGGGGGTGGGGAGGGAGAGGGGCATGGGGACGGGGTCGAAGCAGATTAGCTGGGGTGGGGGAGGAGGGCGAAAAAAATGGGAGGAGTAAAGGAAAAATGTGCCAATTCAGGCACCACAATACACGGAGTGGAATGGTTATCAGTAAAGATTTAATGAAGTCGTAATTCCCGACACCTCACTTCCACAATTTTTATTCAGCGGTTTATAAACATGGTCCAGAGTCTGAGGTGCAGTAGAAAATTTTGGTTCCAGTGACAATAGTACTGTGACATTTTCCTCTGTGAGATGAGTATCTGAAAGGTTGATTTCTACTTCACTGCCTAAAAAGCTGTCATTTGTGATACTGATTTTAGTGTAATCCTTGGACTTTGATTTTCATCTGAATCTGTGTTTCATTTTCTTGTGTAGCAGTGATAGCATTTTGTGCTCAGGCCAATAAAACATCCATCTTCGGTTTTCTTTCTTCCTTCGGTGTCGATCCTTTCTTTTGAGAATTGTAAACTACAGTATGAAACAGTGGGTCAAGTATCTCATGGAGTGTGTTCATTCTTTCTCGAGGGCGTGATGATGGTTCTGCTGCATTTCTCACAATATAATTTTCTAGTTGTTGTTCAGATAGTTTTAACAGAATGTTGAAGAAAGTCAGATTTAGGTACATGCCTGATGTCAAACCAAACTTGCATGCCTTTGGAGATAATGCTACTGTTACTACTACTACTACTACTACTACTACTACTATACTACTACTACTACTACTACTACAACTACTACACACACATGCGCGGGCGCACACACACATGCGCACGTGCACGCACACACAGACACACATACACACATATACAGACAAACACAGACAGGACATACACACACACATACTCTTTCTCTCTCTCTCACAGGCACACACACACACGCACGCACGCACGCACGCACGCACGCACGCACGCACGCACGCACGCACACACACAGAGTGTCTTCATCTGTAATTGTTGGTATATAATGATTTCGTGTCTACACATCTTATGCCGTTCAGCTTTTCTTCTGATTTCATTTAATTTTATAAAAACACATACAAACAGATTTCTTTGGGGGAGAAAGCAGCACACAGGTTGTTAGCGAACCTATCGCCAGTCCTTAATGCTTGTTTATGACGGGTCTTGGAAACAGAGAAGTGAGAATGGAATTGGATTCTACCAGCAGCGCCTCTGGGGATGTGTGTGCGTGCGTGCGTGCGTGCGGGCGTGCATGCGTGCGTGCGTGCGTGTGTGTGTGTTGGGTGTGTGTTGTGTGTGTGTGTGTGTGTGTTGTGTGTGTGTGTGTGTGTGTGTGTGTGTGGTAGAGAGAGAGAAATCAGAAGCACGCACACACGCAGGCATATAATATGTTCTTCAGTCTGTCCCTTGTCGTGCTGCGTCGTGCGCCTTTACTTACTTATCTACATCAACTCTGTAAATTGAACCATGACCCCTCCTTTCCGCCCCCTCCCCTGCTGGAGCAGTGAACCTCTCGATCAAAGGCTGATATCACTGACTACTATCAAAATTTGCAGAGATCCACTGCAGGAACTCTCTCTCTGTCTCTGTCTCTGTCTCTGTCTCTGTCTTCTTCTCTCTCTCTCTCTCTGCTGGTAGAAGCAGACCATTTTATCGATTGGTTTTGTCCACCTAGCGATAAAACGGGGAGAACCTTGCCTGTTCTGTTCACACACTTTTACAGTTTGTTCGCTTGGTTTCGGTTCTGTGGATTCATGTTCACGTATGGTCCATGTTTGTCACGTGTGTTGTATTGTTGATGTTTGTAGCTGTCGGAGCGGATAGAGGTGGTGCTGGTGCTGTAGTCATCAGAGTGCCAGGAAGGAAGACAGAGGAAGGCAAAACCGTATTGTGTAGCGCCCAGCCGACCACAAACGGAGCCACGTCAGGGCTGAGAGCGTTTTGAAATTTGAACTATGCACAAAAGTTAGCTTTCAAAACGGAGTGACTGAGGACGGAAAATGAAGCGAAAATTTGGAAAAGAGAGGGGGTTAGTTACCGCCAAGGACACGGACAAACAGAGTACAGGACTCCTGTACTTTCTTTGTCTGTGTCCTTTGACAGAGAGAGGGAGTTAATTACCGCCAAGGACACTGACAAAACAGAGTTCAGGAGTCCTGTACTCTGTCTGTGCCCTTGGCGGTAACTAACCCCTCTCTTTCCATATTTTGTTTTCATTTTCCGCCCTCAGTCACTCCGGTTGCAACCAAGTTTTGGGGTGTTCAGAGGTGCCTTTACTTATCCAACTGCGCAAGAAGACCACCAACCAAGCCACTCCCACAATCCTCCATTACTGACACAGCAATTGTATGTCCATTCGAGCCGCAGCAGTTCGTGACATTCCTACTACAGAGGTTCGCCACCACACCGTTCGGCCAACGACACCACTCTCTGTGAAAACATCCTAATCAATGTGCTTCGACACGATATTTCACACCACCGCCAGAAACAAGGAAATGGGAAATCGAAATTAGAAACATTATAAGAACAGCATAAGGGCCGACAATTTTTTTTTTTTTTTTATTTTTTTTTTTTAGTGTGGGGGGGGGGGGGGGGGGGGGGGGGGGGGGGGGGGGGGGGGGGGGGGGGGGGGGGGGGGGAGGGGGATGGGGGTGGAGGGGGAGGGGGGGGGGGGGGGGTGGGGGGGGGGGGGGGGGGGTGGGGGGGGGGGGGGGGGGAGGGGGGGGGGGGGGGGGGGGGGGTGCTGGGGTGGGGGGGGGGGGGGGGGGGGGGGGGGGGGGGGGGGGGGGGGGGGGGGGGGGGGGGGGGGGGGGTGGGGGGGGTGGGGGGGGGGTGGGGCTTTTTTAACTCTCAATGATCACTGAGTTAATGAGAGCAAGACACTGCTATGACTTTTATCTGTCAGTCTACGTGACAAGGTTTTCTACTTCCCATCTCAGTATTCCAGATCAGCCAAATCCAAGATATGCAAACGCTGCAATCGTCCATACGCAAGTTTGAAGAACAGGTCACGATCGTTTGTATGACGGGGATTAAACTCGATGGTGTGGTTCCAGCCTTTTCATTGAGCCTTTGCATACTCAGATCTGGAAGGAATCGGCCAGACCCGTACAAGCCCACAAATATAATATGCCTCTGATGCAACTCGAGTTCACCAGCCTCCCAGCCGCACCCTACAGAAGTTTGCTTGGTTGCATCACACGATGGTTTTAGTCCTCCAAAAACCAGATATTTTACATCGACTCCCCTATATCCTTATCTGAGACATCTCCTTGGAAACGATTGGTTCAATCCAAGAAACCCAGTAAAAGGGGAAAAAAAACAACATTGGTTACAGCCCCCAACCAGGAACCTGTTACATTGTTTTTGTCTGCCTTTACCATCCGTTAACACCCCCACACCTCACTACCCCCACTCAAACCACTACCACTCCCACGGTCTCCTTCCGACCCAATCCCCTTTCTTGTCTCTCGTCAGAAATGCCGTCGTACTTCATCTGTCCAGTCTGTTTCAATGATGGCGGGGTCCCGTCCTGTTAATGCGTATTTTTCTTAATCTGTTATACAATACTCAGATCCTTAACATTATCTACATGGACAGCGCAACTGAGATGCCTAGGGAATTCATCGCTCTCATCCTGGGCATATGATAGTATTCTGCAGTTCCCACCCTCACCGTATCTAAAGCAATCTTGCCAATTTTTGTCCTTCTTCCTTACTTTTTGTATGTTCGGCATTTCCTTTATTTATTTCCGGCGACAATTGTGGCACAAGTAGATTGGGTGCGTGCGCGGCGGCAACGCGCGGGGTGTGTGTTGTATGTGTGTGTGGTTTGTGTGTGTGTGTGTTTGTTGATGTGTGTGTGTGTGGAGGGGGGGGGGGGGTCTGGGTGTGTGTGTGCGCGCGCTCACAGCGCTATCATCTGTATATAGTAAACCCAATATCTATAGATCTATCTCTCTCTCTCAGTCTCTCTCTCTCTCTCTCTCTATATATTCTATATTATATATATTGGTGTGTGTGTTTGTGTGTGTTGTGTGGTGGTGCGTGTGTGCGCAGCGCGCACGGCTCGTATACATACATACATAATAACCTATATCTATATCTATCTATCTATCTCTCGTATCTATCTCAGTCTATCTACCTTCTCTATCTATACATATTCATATGCATCACGTTGCACACCCCACACATCCATACACACACACCCCTCGTGCGCACACCAATCTAATGTTGACCAAAATGGTTGTATTAATTATATATAGATATATATATATTATATAATATTTGTGTGTGGGGTTTTTTGGGGTGTTGTGTGTGTTTGTGTGTGTGTGTGAGAGAGATGAGAGAGAGAGAGGGAGGAGAGAAGAGGCGCATCCTTATATGCTTCTTTCTAAAAAAGAACGGAAAAACAGACAAAAAAAACAGCAGTAGTGCTTGCTTTACTCCACCACTTCCCCCTTTTCCTTTTATCTTCTCGCCCTTCCCTAAGCGCACACTGTTAACCCCTCATCTATGCTGGTCCTGTTCCTCTCTCTCACCTCTCTTCTCTCTCTCACTCTCCTCCGTCTACTGTCTGTCTGTCTTCTGTCTGTCTCCTCTCTGCTCCATCCTTCTCTCTTCTCATCCCTCTCTCTCTCTCTCTCTCTCTCCTCTCTCGGGGCTCTCTCTCTCGCCATCCTCTCTGTCTTCTTCTGTCCCTTTCTCTCGCTCGCTTGCTCTCTAGCTTTCTGTCTGTTCATTAAAAAAAAGATTGGCTACATCCAACCTCCGTTTTTTTCTCATCTCTCCAGCATATAGTAGTAAAAAAATCACAATCAGTCATGAGATGCCGCCAGTGAACGCGTCTGCAAAAGTCTGCCCCATGTCAACAGTCTATATTGGTGTTTGAATGAAGAAGAAACTGAAAAAGGATAGAGAAGAAGAAAGAACGAAAAAAGAAAAGAAAACGAAAGAAGAAAAAGAAAAAGAAAGAAACGAAGAAAAGAAAGAAAAGAAAAAAAGGAAAGAAAGGAAAATCAGTTAAAAGAAAGAAGAAGGACGAAAAAAAAAAAGGCGAAAAAGAAAGAAAAAAAAGGAAAGGCAGCAAGATAGAAGAAGAAAGAAGAGGACAGAGAAAAAGACGAAAACAACGGTATTGAGAGAAATGGAAGCTCTTCTAGTATTACTCTCAGATTTATCAGTTTGCGTCTGCTATTACCTTAAGGATTTAACCATTCGTTCACTTCTCACTCTTGTACAACCACATGCTCCCCCCGCTCCATACCCGAAATATCGAAGAGCTAGTCTTATGAGATCCTAAGCAAAAAATTTCTTCTGTTTCAACCTCTTATGGCTAAGACCTTTTTTTCTTTTTTTGCAACCTATAGCCATGATTTAAAAGTCTATGCTGTCACTTTCCCAGTCACCGCTAGTGTTTTGGGTGCATTCATTACAGTCCACACTGGTCATATGCTACAGGGGAAACACATAGAAGTTTTGATTCAGGAGGAGGGCCAAATAAGGGCCAATTGAATACTACGCATACTTACTTACTCACACTACGTCCGTTCTTTCCTGTAGCAGTCACGAACTCTACCGCCCCCAAAAACATTTTACGAGGACTGTTATGTCATCAAACAGGAATCTTCCAGTCTTTCTTTCAAAACACAGTTAAAACTAAATTATATCTGGTCAAACGCCACAAGTGTGCTCAAATCCAAACAAAAACAACAACAAACAAACAATAGCGGACGACGAACGAACAAGCCGCAACAAGCAAGCAAGAAACTCACTCACTCACCATTTCACTTCCACTCACCGCCCACTCACCTCTCATTCAATCACCCACCCCCCACTCACTCACTCTCACTCCTCTCAATCACTCATTCCTTCCCCAGTTCGCATGCCGCGTACAGTTACCCTTCATCACTCAACTTCACGCCTCACTCACATCACTCACTCACTCCCTCACTCCTCACTCATATCCCTCACTGGCTAGCTATCCATAACAACACTAATTAACTAACTGACTGACTAAATAACATACTGTATTTGATTAAATTACTACCCCTGCCCCCTGCCTGCCTGCGTTACAATCTAACCTACAGCCTCCCTACCTAACTACCTACCTATATAATTTACCTACCTACTTAACTACCTACTTAACTAACCTACCTAATACCTAGCTACCTACCCTACCTGCACTTAAACTTTAACTTTAATAACTTTAACTTAACTTAACTTTCACAACTTACGGGACTTTGGACAAACTAACTTTAACTAACTGACTTAACTTTAACTAACTAACGTGAAATGAATGGACTGACTAAAATAACTACTCTTACCAGCTGACTAACTGGTAGGGAACAAAAATCCATTTTATTTTGAACGTTATGACAACACATTCCAAACTTCAGTATGGTCTTCCTACAGACGGTATACGCAGTGAGGGAGGGGAGCCTTAACCGCGTCCAGGTTGGCGAAGACGTCCCGCTTGGTAAGCCAGGTTCCTCAAATTTCCCACATTCAGGGTGACAACAAATGCTGTTTGGTTAGCCAGATTCTAGTAATAATTTCCACACCATGGTGGATGGCACAATGATTTGGAATCCAGATTCTCACAGTTTAATCGTCTAATGGTGCGCATGTGCACAATGACTTGGAATCCCGTTCATCGTCAGTTTAATACGATCTATGGTGAGTGACACAATGAAGTGGAATCCCGATTCTCTTTCACAAAAACATTTACTAACGTTCTGGTGGACGTGCAACAGTGAATTGGAATCCAGACTCCCTCAAACTACGTCTATGGTGCGAGTTCACGCGACTTGGCCCGCCAGATTCCCTCAAAATGACCACGTTCAATGGTGAGGAAGATGTTGGGCTTGGTAGAACTGGCGGCCCCTCAAACAACCCAGTCAAAGGTGGCGACAGAACGTTGGAGTGGAAATCAGGATTACCATCAAAATTGCCAAGTCCATGGTGGTGAAGAAGCTGGGCTTTAATAGCCACATCCGTCAGTTCATCACGTTGAAGGTGGCGGAGACGTTTTGAATGGGAATGCCCATTTCCCTCAACTTACATGGTGCGGTGAGGCTACACTCTGACGTGGAAAACAGATCTCCATAAATTAGCACAGTGGCTACACCTTGACGTTTAAAAACACTATTCCAGTTTCCCACAGTGGCTAACACGTTGACGTTTTAAAACAGAATCCTTTCCAGTTCCTACAGTGGCTAACACGTTGACGTTTAAAACAGATCCCCTCAAATTCCCACAGTGGCTAACACGTTGGCATGAAAAAACAGATCCCCTTAAATTACCAGCACAGTGGCTGACATCCTTGACGTTTAAAACAGATTCCCCTTCCAATTCCGTGCACAGTGTATACACGTTCACGTTTACAACAGATCCCCTCAATTCCCATAGTGGCGAACTACATTGACGTGGAAAACAGACTCCTGGGGAGAAGGAAAATCTAGGGGAAAGGAGGGGGCGTAATTACCACGTCCTGGATGGCTAAAGACTTTGGCGTGAGAACCCAAATTCCCTCAAACTGACGAAATTTTGCCCGGAACCCACCTCTACTTATTACCACAGGATTTCTCGATTTGGGGCCAACGTGCACGATGCTTTAACGAGTTTGTAGGTTTAACATGTTATAGCGCCGCTCTCCCCTAAAATCACCACCACCATACCAAAAAAGGACACCATGGCTCACTTATCATGGTCCATTAATTTCAGCAAAATAAAGCAAAATAAACCTTCATTCGTAACCACACAGACACTGGATGTCGGTTGGAAGAGAAGGTGCATTGTGTTCGAGGCGTAGAAATGGAGTGTTATCTAGCTTTCACAACAGGTGTTCCTGTCTCCTGCGTGCACAGTCATGCTAAATGGTCTATCACTCTGGTCTGCGACATTGCTTAGCAGTATTGATCGCTAACCAATGATTCCATCGCAGCGAACATAAAGTCAGGGGGTGGTTTTGGTCAACGATGCAATAATCACGGGGTCGGTGTTTTTGACAGAGAAGCGTGAGTGCGGGTTTTAGTTACAATCAGCGGCAGTTTCAATCGATGAGCGTTGTGTGACGCGTAAGCAGTGGAGGAGGGTTCCTCTCTGGGCTCACTGGGGAGGGGGGGGGGGGGGGGGCTCTGCAGGCCTGGATGATGTTCCAGCCTGTGATGGGGCGTTTTGTTGTTCCATGCGTGTCAGTGTGAGCGTTTTTATTACCAAGCAGGCATGGAACGACTCGCAGGAATGCTTCTGGATGACCATGCAATTATTGCTGAGCTTAAGTTACGGCAAAGGTGTATGTTACGTAGAACAATGGAAAATGCGTTCTCATTGAAATACGAAAAAGCCTATCACAAACACACCACACACACACACACACACACACCACCCACACACACAAACACACACACACAACACACACACGCACGCACGCACGCACGGGCACGCACGCACGCACGCACATGTTCGCGTGTTGTTTATCCATTATACATCAAAAGCATAGAAAAAAAAAAAAAACCGCCCACACACATACTCGGGCAACGCGCGTCTCGCGCGCACACACACATACACGCGCGCTTTGCTTACCACACACAACCTACGCCACCACGCACCCCCCACACAAGCATGCTCTGCGGAGAGAGAGGAGAGAGAGAGAGACGAGAGAGAGAGAGAGAGAGAGAGAGAGAGAGAAACCATACAAACACCAACTGTCACACCTCAGCCCTCCCCCTCATCGTTCTCTCTCTCCGCCGTCTGTTCTGTCTGTTCTGTCTGTCTGTCTGTCTGTCTCTCTCTCTCTCTCTCTCATCGTCTCCTCTCTCTCTCTCTCTCTCCTCTCCTCTCTCTGTGGACTCTGTCTCTGTCCTCAGTCCCGGTTTTCTCTTGCTTGTCTGTCTCTGTCCTGTCTGTCTTGGTCTGTCTTCCCTGTCCTGTCTGTCTCCTCTCCTCTCCTCTCTCCTCTCTCATCCTCTCTCTCTCTCTCTCTCTCTCTCCCTGTCTCTCACCCTTCATTCTGGATTTTTTTAACAAAAGCAAAATCCTGCTGATCTTTTATCCGCAAGAAAGAAAAACGTTTTCTCCTGCCTCGATTTTTCTTTTTCCTCTTTCACGTCTTCCTCATAGCCAGCCTGCACCAAAAAAATTCAGATAGTCGCAAGCCCTCTTTTTGTGTGTCAAGACGAATTGGAAACCTCCTGTGATCAAGTTATGTGCTCCTGCCCTTTTCTGAGTAAACTTGGTTGCCGACAAGACGTGTCCGTTGTTGTGTGTGTGTGGTGTGTGTGTGTGTGTGTGTGTGTGTGTTGTGTGTGTGTGTGTGTGGGTGTGTGTTGTGTCGTGTTTTTCGGAAATTTCAACAAAAAAGTACAGAGGAACTGACTGAAACGAAAAACATCAAACAGCAACGATTTTCCTTAGACATGCATAAAACCAGAGTCAACCCAATGCCAAGAGCACAAGATCAATGAGACAGCATTCTGTCAACAATACTACTGAGGTTCACTGAACAAAAACAAAGCAAACACAAAAAATGGAAATAATCCTCTCCACAGAGCAGTGGAAAAAAAAAAGACAACAACTGAACACAATATGTTTAAAGGCATGAAGACCCCTGCATCACAAATATGATGACCATGCTTTCCGCTACCGTTCTTCTCCTCCTCGTCTCCTCGCGTCGTCTCGGTCTCAGTCCTCCCGCTCTCTCCGACTCTTCTCTCCATCTCTCTCTCCTCTCCCTCTCTCCTCTCCTCTCTCTCTGTTTGTCAGTCAAGTCTGACAGTCTGTCCGTCCCGTTCGTTCGTTTCCGTCTGTTTCTGTCCGCGTCCGTCCCGTGCTGTCTGTCCTGTTTCCGCTCTCTCATCTCCTCTCCTCGCTCTCTCTCTCTCTCTCTCGCTCGCTCGCTCGCTCGCTCTTTCCTGCCCACACATCCCTCTCTTCCTCTGTCTGTCCTGTTTGGTCATGTTTTTTTTTTTTCGTCCCACCCCCTCCCTCTCCTCTCTCATCTTGCTCCATATGCTCGCATGCTACGCCCATGTGTCGCCCCCACCCCCCTCCCCCCCGTTAACAGTAACATACACAAGACAAATATAATATACACACCCACAAGGTCTAAGCTTGAGTCATTCACGAAGCATATTCCAGCATTCTTTGTGGTAAAATGATCATACACTTTCAAAATCCGTTATTTTGGTTTTTGGGTTTGGTTTTTGGTTTTTGTGTGTGTTTTTTTTGTTGTTTTATTTTAGTGAATTGATGGGATTCTCTGATCCCCCCCCCCCCTCGTGATCCCCCCTTTTCCTCTTTCTTTTCATTTTGTGTTAACCTTATCTTTGTTTCCCATCTGCTCTGTCCGATCCTTGTCC
>JADBJO010000268.1:791237-793737 GCA_016801955.1 Conus betulinus | reverse complement strand
CTATGAGGTGGCGCAAAGGCTGGGGACAACAACAAAAAACAACAACAACAACAACAACAACAAAGCAGCAGCATTTTATAGCCGTTCGTATGCATTGTTTGTGTGTGTGCGTGTGTGTGGGTGTGTGTGTGTGTGTGTGTGTGTGTGTGTGTGTGTGTGTGTGTGTGTGTGTGTGTGTGTGTGTGTGCCAGCGGTCAACTCTACCATCATTTGCACCCCCCTCCCCCCCACCCCCCACCCACACCCCACACCCACCCCACCCAATCATTCAAAACATGTAATCAGTGCAACGCAATTCCGTTGGGGAATCTAAGTCGCACAATTTCAGGTTTAATCAATACACAACAAATTTCGGAATGATCAATGAAGTGCAATTCCTCTAACACCCCCATCCCCGCGGTGTATCTCTCCTCCGCCCCCCCCACCCCCCCTCTTCTCTCTGTCTCTGTCTGTCTCTCTCTCCATCTCAACCCAGTCAGTATAATTCCTCTAAAATAATTATTTATCAGGAGTTTTTGTATGTGTGTGTGTGGTGTGTGTGTGGCGTGTGTGTGGGGTGTGCGTGTGTGTGTGTGCGTGCGTGCGTGCGTGCGGTGCGTGCGTGCGTGCGTGCGTGTTGTGTGTGTGTGTGTGTGTCTGTCTGTCTGTCTGTCTGTCTGTCTGTCTGTATGAGGCGCGCGACGCGTGAGTGTATATACACGTGTTTGTGTATGTGCGACGTGCGTGAGTGCGCCGCGTAAGGTGTGTGTGTGTGTGGTGTATTGGTGTGGTGTGTGTGGGGTGGTGTGTGTTGTGTGTTGTGTGTGTGTTGTGTCGGGTGTGTGTGTGTGTGTGTGTGTTGTGTGTGTGTGTGTGTGTGTGTGTGTGTGTGTGTGGTTCTCTCAATGTTTTCATCCTTTTCTCTTTCTCCTTATCTTCTATCAAGCCTTCAATTTTCTGCCCTTTTCCCTCCAGTCCTCAACCTTTTTTCCCCATCGTTTATGTGACTTCTTTCACTGTTTTCCCTGCTTCATCTCTCCCTCATCCTCTCTCTCATCTCTCCTCTCAGTCTTTCTCTCTCTCTCTGTCTCTCTCTCTCTTCTCTCTCTCTCTCTCTCTCTATATATATATATATATATATATATATCTAGATATTCTCTCCTCTCTCTCACACACCACACACACACACACACACACCTTCACGCCCCCTCTCCATCAACACTTTCCATCTCGTCCTCGATCTACCCCCCCCCCCCCCACCACCGTAACATTTCCCACAAACCCTCCCCCCTCCCCGCTTCTTTTTTTTTTTTATTATCCACTTCCCAGTCCCTTCCCCCACCCCCACCTCCACCCCACCCCCCACACCTTACCCTTCACCCCTACGTCGTTTCTCTCCAGCCCTGACCCAAGGGCTGCATTATGAGCGAAGGAAAGCGTTTCTTCTCGCCTGACTCACCCGTGAAAGGAGGCTGGGTACAGTGCCGCATCCCAACACGCGCCCAAACGCTTCTGGCCACGCGCAAAGCTGACCCACAACCAGCCCGGCCCACCCAGGTTATGAACTCAATCAACCAGGGAACACAGCCGAAGGATGGGGGTAAAGACGTTTGGGGGGGGGGGATGGTGGTGGGTGAAAGGTGCGCTTGTAATCGGGGTACACAAGAGAAGAGCGAAAGTAAGTAGGAGACTGAAAGAGCAAGGGGAACGGGAAGAGAAATGACGATATGATTGAAGGACTTGACAGGAAACCGTGCATCTCTGAACAACAGCCTCGGGACAGAAAAAAAGCAGACTTTGACAAAGGGACATGTGAACAAGTGGATTGATACAGAAAGACAGAAGTCAATGTATCTGTACTGGAAAGCTCTTCACACAACGAAAAAGAGAAGAAAGAGAGAGGAGAAAGAGAGAGAGAAAGAGAGAGAGGACAGAGACAGAGACGAGAGAGATAGAGAAGGACCGACAGCCCAGACAATACAGAGAGACAGGCCAAAGAGACAGACAAAGGCAGCAGATAGGACAGAAAGACAGAAAGAAAAGAGAGAGAGAGAGAGAGGTTAAGGAGGATGGAGAGGGGTACAAAACACTTCTCTCTCTCTCTCTCTCTCTCTCGCTCTCTACTCTCTCTCTCTCTCTCGTATGTCTGTACTCACACACAAACACACACACAACCACACACACAACAACACATCACACCACAAAAACAAACACGCTACGCACGCACAAACCACACCCAAACACACACACACACACACAAACCACCACACACAACAACACACACAACACAGCCATGGGGCGTGTCCGTAATTATGGTGGACGTGAGGGAAAGGATCGCAAACCACACTAGATTGCAAGCACATGGTCAACTATGCCATTCCGTTGCGCAGTTGTTCTTCCCATCATTCAGCATGCATCAGTGCAAACCATTATGCTGGATATCCAAGTGACCATTAATGTGTATCATGCACAACAATTTTATGAGAAATCAATGACGCACCTTCGCCTACAACAGCAAGCG
>JADBJO010000268.1:707500-787165 GCA_016801955.1 Conus betulinus | reverse complement strand
CAACATCATATGACATAGAACTAGTCAACAGTCAACATCAGATTACATTCAACAGTCAACATCAGATTACAGTCAACAGAAGTCAGCCGTCAACATCAGATTTACATTCAACAGATGTCAACATCAGATTACATTCAACAGATGTCAACATGCAGATTACATTCCACAGTCAACATCAGATTACATTCCACAGTCAACATCAGATTACATTCAACAGATGTCCACATCAGATTACATTCAACAGATGTCAACATCAGATTACATTCCACAGATGTCAACATCAGATTACATTCCACAGTCAACATCAGATTACATTCCACAGTCAACATCAGATTACATTCCACAGTCAACATCAGATTACAGTCAACAGATGTCAACATCAGATTACAGTCAACATCAGATTAAGTCAACAGTCAACATCAGATGACAGTCAACTGAAGTCAACAGTCAACAGGTGGGATGAAAAGCCAGATGTTGTCAGGTAACATGAAGTGACCTACACTCACACTTAAAAAAGCAAACCTGCTCGCCAAAATTTAGATTCCAATCAACATACATGTACAAAGGTGAGATTTGCTAAGAAAAAAAAAAGGCAGGTAACACACTTCACTCCCCTGCCAAACACTCAACAACAGGCAAGTTAGCACACATCAACTGTAAACAGCAACGTCTAGGCTGGGTTTAAGTCAAAGTAACCACTATACTTAAAGTACAGCAAAGTGTAGGTGGGGGTTAAGTCAAAGTAACCACTATACTTAAAGTACAGCCAAGTGAAGGTGGGGGTTAAGTCAAAGTAACCACTATACTAAAGTACAGCAAAGTGTAGGTGGGGGTTAAGTCAAAGTAACCACTATACTTAAAGTACAGCCAAGTGAAGGTGGGGGTTAAGTCAAAGTACCACTATACTTAAAGTACAGCAAAGTGAAGGTGGGGGTTAAGTCAAAGTAACCATTGTACTTAAAGTACAGCCAAGTCTAGGTGGGGGTTAAGTCAAAGTAACCATTGTACTTAAAGTACAAACGCATGTAACTGTCTTGTCCCTCTCCTGTGTCCACACTGACGAGTAGTAATAGGACGCTGACCAGCAATCAATAGGACATACTGACCAGCAGTAAGTACGACCAAATGAGAATAAAGGACGACGCCACCAGTGTGACGCTTTCCGAGAAACTTCTTGGTGATAAAGCCCACACCCAGTCCTTGAACAATCTGCACATCAGAAACATCACCATCAAGTCCAAACCCAACTCTTGAAATGATCTGCACATCTACAAAAGTCAGAATGAAGCCCACACACAACCCCCTGAATGATTTTACACATCAGAAAGGACAGAACCCATCCACAACCCTTGAAGAATCTGAATGTTAGAACAGCCAGAAATTGTTACCCCCCCCCCCCCCCACCGCCCCCTTGAACCATCTGAGCGTCAGAAAAGTCAGAATTATGCCCATACCCAACCCTTGAATCATATGAGTGTCAGAAATTAAACCCATACCCTGCCCTTGAACCATTTGAATGCAGGAAAGTCAGATTAAACCCTCACCCAACCCTTTGACCCATCTGAGCAGTCAGAAAAGTGAGAAATTAAACCCATGACTCATCCTTGAACCATCTGAATATGAAATGTCAGAACTCAGCCCACACCCAACCTTTGACCCATCTGAGAGTCAGAGACGTTCAGAACTAAAGCCCGTCACAATCCTGTGACCATCTGAATGTCAGAACTAAGCCCAACCCAATCCTGTTATCATCTGCATGTCAGAGCTAAACCCATCAGATCCTGTCATCATCTGCAGGTCAGAACAGTCACAAGTCTGCACATCCCTGAACATCCTTCCTATACCCTAGATTTGTCATAAATTCACCAGGCACAACACTCTTTCTTTTCATCAGAATTCACCAGGCACACTTCCCTGAACATCTTCCTTTAAACCCTAATTTCATACCTACCAGGCACAACACTCTTCATTTAAATTCACATTCAGGGCACAACACCTCTTCCTTTAAACCCCTAATTTCATAAATTCACCAGGCACAACACTCTTCCTTTAAACCCTAATTTCATAAATTCACCAGGCACAACACTCTTCCTTTAAACCCTAATTTCATAAATTCACCAGGCACAACACTCTTCCTTTAAACCCTAATTTCATAAATTCACCAGGCACAACACCCTTCCTTTAAACCCTAATTTCATACATTCACCGGGCATTACCAAAAATGAACGTGGTGACTGTGTGCCCGTTGCATCCAACAAACAAGCCATGACAGCAAAAAAGATTAAAGCATGCACGGATCAGGCACTAAACAGGGCATGTGTTTTTTCTTTCTTTTCCATTTGTGTTTACTCCCTCACTTTAATCAAAAGAAGGAAAACATACTGATGTTTGTGATCATATACTGAAGTTTTAAACTAGTAAAATGTTACTTATTCAAGTATCAGCCATGGGATATGGACTGGTTATACCCCAATCAGATGTAAATCGAGCAACAAAAAAGGCATGTACTCAAAGAGCAAGGCACCTTTCTTTATGAAAAAAAAAAAAAAAAACTTCGATGTCCACAGTATTTCTCTTTTTAACATGCTAAATCATCACTGGTTGGCTGCTAAATCAACCTTTTCTGACAAAGAAGGCTGAGGGAAAGCATTTAGTGTTCAAACCACACTCCATTGAAGCTTGACCAGTTCAGTTTTAATGGCCCCATGTAAGAGTCAAGAGAAACCGTGTTTAATAACCCCAATCACAGTGCAAACTTCTGCCTGTCTGCTTAATGTCAACAACCAATTCAAACAACCCTGGAGAGAGACTCCCCACATTAATTACAGCATTCTCATAATCCACAGATTGCCTGCTGACCTTAACAAAAGGTCAAAGTAGTACATAAACATCAAATGACAAGTCCTTGACTAAAGATCACAGCTTACAGAAAACACTAAGATCTAAAATCTTACATTTTCTCAGGCTTATAGTTTTCCACAGACATTGTTTTCTTTTATACACATACAAACAAAACAAAAAACGCTTTGAATGTCTGTCTGTCCTCTCTATGTATATATCCCAGAAAAAACAAGAACTTGGGAGCACTTCTGTTTGCTATGTGTTTGTTTGGGGAAATTAAGGTCAAATATCGATGCACGAAAACAATGGTAGTTGCCCCAGAAATGAGGACAGCCCAATCGTAAACCATGCATTGCCATAGGGATGGCGGAAAAACATGACAGACAGCCTGTCCTGTCTTATTCTGGCACCGTTCAGGCCTAGCATCTAGTACAGTGCTGAACAGTTTCATGCAGGCTCTTGCCATGCCTCATAATAGGTTGTTTTGAGGTGCAGTTTTAGTGACGTCGCACTGATGTTTTTTTTTTTTTTCTTTTATTAAGCGCCAAAGTAGGTTACCAGATTGTACAGAATGAAAGAAAAAAAGCTTGACCTTCCATTATCATCAGTCCCACTTGGGCCTCCTGTCCCCAGGGAGGAAAAAAAAAAAAAATGTCCCATGCGGTTTTGAAAAATCTGGTTTGAACTGAAATAGTGAAGTACATGTACTGTATGGGAATGATAATTATTTGTGATAAGATGTAATCAAATATGCATGTACATTTCTTGCACAGTGCATTGAATGCACTGTCACACGCATGTAAATAACGCACACACAACACACAAATGCTCAGAAGGGAGGATGAAGGGCTGGGGGGGGGGGGGGGGGGGGGGGGAGGCTGGGAGGGGAAGCTGTTAAGAGATTATGTAGGTATGTAAACCAAACAGCTAAAGCATTTAACAACTACTAACTTCCAACAGAGCACTCTGCGATTTAAAAGTAAATGGACTACCCTGGCCAGGACTTTTTTTTCCTCATTACGAGGGTTCATTCTCAGGTGGATGTTCATGGTGCATGTGTTTTTGAATCTAAGTTTGAAAGTAAATGGGATTTTTTTGTTTTGTTTGTTTGTTTGAATTATATTATATCCCTGTCAAAAGTTATGTGTGAAAAAGGGACTAAAGTGCGCTGAAATAAAGTTAATGTATAATCTTTTTCTTACTGGCCAGTGCAGTAGACTAGTGTTAAGTCGTGGCTATGAGGCCCTCTGCTTAAATTCTGACATTTTAGTCATAAAATTCATTTACCCATCAGCTTTAAATCAGGGGCAGTGTGGTCTTGAAATTAAACAAATGTGGGGTAGCATATGGACTCAACCACACATAGTGACACCTTGAGGAAACTGAAACTCTAACTCCGCACCAGTCTGTCATCATGAACTTTTTCAGCTTCACATTGCATTTTGATCCCTTTGTATCTTTTGTCTTGACCTCCTTTGTAAGATACCTTTTCTTATGTCAGTTTGCTACATCTGAAAAAAATTCTTTGTGCAGTGTTACTGTTGGTAGTTCGTGCACTCAATCTGAGGGTCATCATGACCCTAGGACTAAAATGTTTTAGGGTGATTTCTGCTTTCAGTGAGTGAACAAATAAACAGATTTGTTTAAATAGAAGGAGGGAAGGGTGTGGAGGGACAGTTTCCAGATTTCTTCTTCAAAGATCGTGGGGGTTGGGGGCAGGAGTGGGCCTGAGGGTGGTGGTGGTAATGGTTCGGGTTTCGATGAAGCTCTGTTCAGCAGTTGTTTCATATGCACCTGGCTCAAAATGTGAGTACTACCAATTTTCCTCCTCACTCCTGAGTGCTAGGATACAGCAACCTTCTCTGGGGTCAATCAAGGATTGGCCGCTGTAGGCAACTGACCCCATCTCCACCACATGCAGTCGATTTCCTCTGTGTGTTTTTCTCTGTCTCCATTTCTGCTACACACAGGGCAACAGTTTGTCCTGAATTACCTGTAGCTTGAAATTGTGTTTATTATTTGTTTGCTTGCTTCTTTTTTGAGTGTAGTTAAGCAGTGCATATAAACACATTATTCCCTCCCACCTATCCTCCTCTTATCCCTCTCCTCCCCCCATCCCTTACTCCACCCCCCATTTTCTTTCATGGCTGCCTCTCTTAGCTTTCCCCTCTTTCTTCCCTGCCTCCTGTCTCTGTCTTCCCTTCCCCAACCCCTTCCACTTCAGAACCCTTCCACTTCTGTCTCTGTTACTGTATCTGTTGCTGTATTATCTGTCTGTCTGTCTGTCAGTCTGTGCGTCTGTCTGTCTGTCCGTCTGTCTGTCTGTCTCTATCTGTCTTTTCTCTACCTACCTTCCCCTTTCCCCTTCCCAGCTACTTTTCCTCTTCCCCTCTCTCTCTCTCTCTCTCTCTCTCTCTCTCTCTCTCTCTCTCTCTCTCTCTACACTCTGTACACACACACACACACACACACACACACACACACACACACACACACACACACACACACACACAGAGTTACACAGACTTACCAAGCATGTCATGTACATGTATGCAGATATCTCACACACACACACACACACACACACACACACACACACACACACACACACACACACACACACACAGAGTTACACACAGACTTACAAAGCATTCATGTACATGCAGATATCACACACACACACACACACACACACACACACACACACACACACACACACACAGACTTACAAAGCATCTCATGTACAAGCAGATATCACATACACACACACACACACACACACACACACACACACACACACACACACACACACACACACACACACACACACACACACACACACACACACACACACACATACACTTTTCGTACACAAAAATGAATGCACATAGACCAGACATACACTCAATTTATGCACCCCTTTTAGTTTAAAAGATCCAACTCTTTCTTTCTCTCCTCCCATCAACCTTTTTCCCTCTCTTTACCCACCCTGCTCAGTTTTTGAAGTGTCCATAGCCTTCACTCATCTTGCATACATTGTAGTTTTAGACTGTAAGTGTGTGATGTCATGGAGTTAATTTTTTTGCATTTTTCATGTCTTAAGATTTTGTCAAAAAGTTACTTTTCTGTTTCATTTTGTTTATTACACTACAGTAAGCCATTTTGCACCAGTTTTTATCTTGGCACATTTAACTGGTTGTTGATGTTCAGAAGCCATACATTTTTTTTAGAAGCAACAATTCAACATTAGAGTGCCTGTGCTTGTATTCTTGAGCAGAGAAGGGAAATAACCCTGGTTTGTTTCTGGTGTGTTGTCTGCTATGTTTAGTACTGGAATCACTTGGCCATTGCAGGGAATATTGGGGAGGGTGCAACTAGGACCAAAGAACATGGAGGTAACTTCCTCACACGTTCTTCGCTACAACCTATATGAGTTGGTTGTGATAGACTTAAAGTTAAACTAGTGAAAGGCCAGTAGTTTAGTTGAAAGATACTGTGCATCACAATGATGTACTGTATGATATTGTCATGCATCACATGATCGACAGCTGAACGTTTGTGCTTCATGTATGTTGGTCTTTGAAACTCTCTGCTCCTTTGTCTGTTGTCTTTCTTCTTGGATCTTGAGTTAGAAAGAAGTATTCGTTTTTGTTTTTGAATCATGACGGTTCATTCGAGTCAGAAAGAAGTATTGGTGTTGGTTTTTCACCGTGACCCATTCCTTGTCAGCGACGTCAAGGAGATCAGTGGCCATGATGGCAGTAGAGATATTGCTGCTCTTCCTTGAAATGGGAAGCTGAGTCTTGCCTGGACCAAGCTTTTGTGGACAAAGCTGTCTGTTGGAAAGTCGTGATAACTTTCACCTCGAGCGACCTGGAAGGTTTAGACCAGAAATGGAATAAAATCAGGGGGCCACAGCTGTGACAGTGTGAGGTTGATGTAGTCAAATTTGAACCACCTGCAGCGTCTGAGAATTTGAGTAAAGTTTGACTTTAAACAAAGTCTGGGAATGATGGTGGTACCCACCCGTAAGTTAAAGCAAACTGACCCTGGGACCCTCTGTAAACTACACCAGTTCGTCAAACTCCAAATATGGACGTAAAGACTAAAGCACCCAAGGTCGTGCAGTGTGAAGGATCATTGTGAGTGTTTGTTTTTTGTTTTTTTTGCCACTGATTGTCGAACACCTCCTCCTCATACCCATTACCAGTGAAAGGATTGCAAAGTAGATGAACATAAAAGGGAGGCAATCCTTTGTGAAGTTAGATTTCTTGTCACTCTTTGCTTAACACACAAGGTGCAGACCACACTGTTTTGTGCTTCCTTACTTTTTTTTTATTTGTTTTGTTGTTGCTGTTGTTTTCCCCCCAGGAGATTGAAATGCTCTAATCTTTTTTTGTAGCCGGGATGTTGATATCTCCACAGTACCCTGGAAAACTCTTTGTTTCTATGAGAATATACCATAATCTGCTGACCCCACCACCCCCACCACCACCACCACCCCACCGCACCTTACCCCCTCCTCCCCCAAAAAAAAACACAGTGTCAACAGTTTTTTTTTTCTTTTGTTTTTTTTTTTTGCAGTTTATGACAGTTTCTAAGTGCTGAGGTAAAGATGTATCCATCCAAAAGAAGAACAGCATTATGTACTGGAACATGAAACAGTATGAAATGACAGAATCAAGTATTCATGTGAAATACAGTCTAATATTGTACCACATATTTGTTCAAAGGAACAGAGGCGCAAGAACCAAAATGAAAATTCCACCATGCTCTTAAAGAAAAGAGTGACTTCACTGGTCAGTAGTACCTTAGTAGAATGTCCAACAGAACAGTTTAAAACAAATTAAAGATTCAAGAAGAGGTGATTTTTTGAAAATTGATTGTTATTTTGTATCACTCGCCACAAGGTCAGAATAGCGAAAAACGGTGATGCATGAAAAAAATAGTAGTCTTCAGTTAGTCTTCATTTAAGATGTCATTTTTAATTAGCAGATGATGTGTCATCACAGGTATGATAGTAATCATAGGGATGATGTTGTGAGTTAAGATTAAATAGGGGCAGTGTTGCTTCAGTTAGTTGCAGCTGTTGAGATTTAATATTATTGGAACAAAGTTTTTTCATGTTCATTGGATTATCTATAAATTGGCTATTAAGTTCAAAAGTTTCTTGGGGAGAATTTTATGAAGGTTTTTGTTTGACCAGGTCAGTTTGTCCATTGTCAGCTGTCACTGAATGAATGTGCACGCTGAGGATGATGGGTGTAAGTGGTTTAGAAAAAGTCTGCTCTGAAAACGTGACACCCTGAGTGTGTGTGTGTGTGTGTGTGTGTGTGTGTGTGTGTGTGTATGAATTTGCTTGATGTCCAATTATTTCTTTCAGATGTATTTTTGAAAGATTGAGGGTGATCACTTTGTTGGGATTGAAAACTAGAAACAGCAGATTGTGTGTATGTGTGTGTGTGTGTGTGTGTGTGTGTGTGTGTGTGTGTGTGTGTGTGTGTGTGTGGTTTCTGGTGTATGTGTGTTTGTGTGTGCATTGTTTCTGGTCTGTGTTGTGTTGTGTGTGTGTGCGCGCGGGCGTGTCCGTGTGTGTGTGTGTGCATTGTTTCTGATTGTGTTTGTGTGTCTGGAAGGAAGTTTAAGCTTTATGATCAAAGTACTGAGTTGCAGTACATCTATGTCAGTTGTTTGGTTTTTTTTTATATTGATTTGGGACATGGAAGATTGAAGTTAGGTTCTTGAAATTTTTTTTTGAAGAATACCATGCATGAATCCACATACAAGCACAAAAAAAATGCTACCCTTATGTGCTTAATGAGACTGTGATGTACCCCAGGTCCCCCCACCCTCCCCTCCCCCTTCCATTGGGTTCTCCCTCCCTCTCCCATCTCTCTTCACCTCCCCTTTCCCCACCTATCCTGTCTGCCACATCTAATGCAAGTTTCAAGAATGTAAGAAAAAAGAGAATGTTATGACCATTCCTGCCCTGCTCTCATGGTCACCTCTTTTTTTTTTTTTTTTTTTTTTTTTAACTTCCCTCTTCACAGCAGTGCCCTGGATGAGGTTATGTCAAGGCAGCCAGTATTGGCAAGTGTTCGCAAGTTGATGGTGACTGTTGTTGGGAGGGTGTGGTGGTGTCCCCCTGAAGAGGAAGGATCGTCCATGCTGGATCCACAACTACATAGTTATTGTCGTCAGTATGGGGCATGGATTGTCCTCGTGTATGTTGGATCAGAACAGGCACCATTGAACACCACCAAAATGACTTGGCGGCAGTGCAGTGCCTCCTGTGGTGGGTCGCCTCATGGCTAAGTACTTGACATTGCCTGCTCTCTGTGGACTGCTGGTGGCCGGGGTTGCAGCAGGACAAGGAGGAGTGTGGTGTGAATGGGAAGCCAGAAAGAATAGAGTAGGGATGATGTCACTGAAGTGATACAGACAATGAGACAGAGAAAAAAAAAAAAGGGGGGGGGGGGGGGGGGGGGGGGGGGGGGGGGAAAAAAATTTCGAGGGTGAACACCATCTTGCCTTTCCCCTGGTGTGAAAGTTTTTTGAGGATGGATACACTCTGCCTAGATCAGCCCATAGTTTGACGCGTCTCCTTTCCACATGAAGATGAGAATGAGACGGAAGAAGTCAGCACAGCTCGGAAGTGGCTGTGGTTCTAAACTACTTGTTTATAGTTGATTGGTGCATAAGATCACTTTTCTCTCATATAGGCTACAGGCTTTCACTTTTTCAGATGGTTGATTTTTGTACTGTATGTATGAGTTCAAATGTAAAATCATTTTGTCAGTTATGATTAAACTTTTGTATGTTTTGTTTTGTTTTGCAGTCAAAGAATTCCTTGCTCAGGCAAAAGAAGACTTCCAAAAGAAATGGGATCACCCTCCACCTGTAAGAGCAAAGTTTTTTTTTTCATTAAAAATCATTTGCAGTGTGTGTGTGTGTGTGTGTGTGTGTGTGTGTGTGTGTGCGCGTGCGTGCGTGCATGCGTGCATGTGTGCATGTGCATGCGTGCATGTGTGAGGATGTAAATAAATTGTATGAATGAGTGTGTGTGTATGTATACTATGTGTGTGTGGGTGTGCGTGCATGCGTGTGTGTGTTGTGTGTGTGGGTGTGTGTTTTAGAGTATTTACATAGATAGCGTCTGTCCTTGGTTAGAGACCAAATGCTATACAATCTATGTTTTTGTTAAAACACGTTGGGTTCCCTTCCTGGGTATCTAGCTGAAAAGCTGCCTGCTGGTGCTTTCATTTGTTTCCTGGGTGGGGTGGGGAGTTTGGAAGGGGGGGGGATCAGGAAGTTGGAAGCGTAGTGGGGGGGGGGAATGTTACAGAGAGATGTATTTTTAGGGACAGGCAGGTACACAGAGACAAAGACTGGAGGAGAACATTAAATTATTATGACACATGTTTGCCAACACACATGCACACACACACACACACACACACACACACACACACACACACACACACACACTGACTCACAAACACACACACACACACACACACACACACACACGCACACACACACACACATTGTGACTCAAACACACATACACACGCGCACGCACGCGCGCACACACACACACACACACACACACACACACACACACACACACACACACACACACACACACACACACACGCACCCTAGACTTGGTAAATCAGTATACAGAGAGAGAGAGAGAGAACAATGTGAAAAGATGCCTTTTTATCTAATTTCTGTCTCATTTTTTTCCCATGGTGTTTTTTGTTGCTGTTGTTTTTGTTTGGTCAGTTTGCACCAGTGTAAATTTGTATTTTGTAGTTGTCCATTTAGTGCAGCTTGTGAACAATGATTAATCAGTGCTGATCATGACATGACCAGGGGCGTCTTCATACTGGGAAAGTATGAGACTGACCTGTGCTGGGTAACAGAGATCATGTCTGGTTTATAGCAGGCTGAGGCTCACAGCAGGTTTGACATGATGCTTGCAGGGGAGGGGGTGGAGGGGAGAAAGGACGCTGAAAACTGCAGTGTTCAGATATATTGCTGGGACAGGAAGAGCCCTACATGCGTCCCACACACATTCATAGCAGTCATGTCCACGTGATGCATCAAATCCAGATATTCCCAGCTGGAAGTCTTATGTCCGCGGCGTTTAAGACGGAAGGTTGCAGGTCATCGCAGGTCATCGGTGCCAGTGACAGCAAGTGGTGTGGTATGTGGATGGAACTCCAGTCTGTCTGGCTTGGTGACTGGATAGGCCGATGTGCAGTGGGGGACAGCGCTGCTACGAGCATCACAGCTGGCACATGGTTATTTGAGGTGTGTGACGCTGCAGACAGCTGGAACAGCAACCAGTGCGTCACACAGAGCTCAAGAACAGCACACCCCCATGTTCAGTGGAGCCAGTGCTTCACACAGCTAAAACAGCACACCCATGGTCAGTGGAGCTGACACGTTAGTTCAGAGCTAGAGAGACGAGGCCTTGACCTGCACATTGGCATTGTTATGATGACATGACTGAGAAGTCCTGTGCATGGTTTTCCGATCTCTGTTATTCTGCGATTTATGATTTCCTGCATTTGTAGACAGAGGATCTGCATATTGTATATTTCAAGAGAATACAAGTTGACCGCAAAATTACTATGCCGGCTGCACACCAGCCATTCGTATTTTACCCATTCATACCTTTTAAAGAGTGAAGAAGCTCCATGGTGCGTGCATTCCATGTTATCTGTCACTCACAATGAAACAAGTTCTTCTAGAGTGTTAGGACTTGCATGATGTGAGACTCAAACCATTTTACAGCAGATTCCATGAAAACCTTGTCAGAGACGTTCCGCCTGACGCGATCCTTGAGTTCTTGAAAGAGATTCACATTTTTCATCAGATCTGAGATTTTACAGTGGAAAGATTTTTAACAAACTTTCGGGTGGGTTGTTTTTCAATGTATTTTAAAGAAATGTGTGAATGAATGACTTGTGAGTTGATTTTAATGTGATGACAGCCCTGATGTGGCCCTTTGTGTTGGCTGGGCTATAAGCAACACCATCTTACCTTACCTTACAGAGAGAAGGCAGTTTAGATTTGTGCAGGGGGTTGCTCAGTGGCGCAGCGTTTGCTGAATGACTAATGATGATTATCCTGCGCTTGGATGAGGCTCCATAGAGCAGGGCATTTGGGTCCTGTGTCAATAAGGAAAACCGTGTGTCATATAAGCATCAGATTTTGCGTGGTGGTGTGTTCGGTCAGGACAGCGAATATGTAGACCGTGGTAGGACGAACACTGAATTGGGGAGCCAGACAGTGTGGGCCCTGTGGATTGAGCATTGTTCTCTGTGTACAAAGGGCCTGGAGTAATCCCCAGTTGACACGGCCAGGTGAAGGGTTCATGTTTTTCCTTGGGAGTCAACACCTGTGCAGTTTCCCATTCCACCCATGCCAGGGTCCTTGGGATGTGTGTTCGAACAGCGGTCCCTAGTGTGAATGTATGCATAAAACAAACAAAAACTTGCAGGTGGGCACACATTTAATTCTGTTCCATCCTTTGCTGAAGAACTGGCTAAATTTGCTGATGTGATGGATCAAGCACACACATTCTCTCTCTCTCTCTCTCTCTCTCTCTCTCTCTCTCTCTCTCTCTCTCTCTCTCTCACGCACACACAACACACATGCGTGCATTCACACACTCATGACAGACACACACACACACACACACACACACACACACACACACACACACACACACACACACACAGTTACACAGACTTACAAAGCATCTCATGTACGACGCAGATATCACACACACACACACACATCTAATTTTTCTTTTCCCCTTTTCTCTCTCTCTCTTTCACGCACACACATACACGCGCGCATTCACACACACACACATCACACACACACACACAGTGACACACACACACACACACACACACACACACACACACACACACACACACACACACATTGGCAGAGGAATCAACAAGACATTTCATGAAAGTAACTAACATAGAGAATTAGCAAATTTGAAATCTGCAAGACTATTATCAGTTTTCAGCATTTGTTTGTTTCAGTAAATTAAAAAGTTAAATGTGTATATTATAAATCTAAGTCGGTCATGGCAATCATGATCCAACTTCTGATTTGTTTCAGTTTTAGTAGTTTGTAACATTGTAAGATCAGTTTACTTAAGTGAATAGGTGAATAGCAAGCTTTTAACATTTGTGCTTTTTTTGGTGCTCATATAGTTCTACACATTGACTTACAATGATAAGAAATCCAGATTGTCAATTAGTCCTCTCTATTAATTCAGTAACAGAAGTAACTGTTTCATTATGTGTTTTTCTGCACAAATCAGTCAGCCAGATAGTTTTTATCTGTTTTGTTTCAACTGATTACAATAAAGTTAGGAAAACGGTTTGGTAAATTGCACTTTCTATTTTCTGCAGGGTCTTGGCTGTGATGTTTCGAACATGGCAGAAAAAAAAACGTGTGGTTACAACACTTCCAGAAAAAACATTCGGTTACAACACTTCCAGAAAAATGTGTGGTTACAACACTTCCAGAAAAATGTGTGGTGGTTACAACACTTCCAGAAAAAAACGTGTGGTTACAACACTTCCAGAAAAACACATGTTACAAACACTTCCAGAAAAAACATGTGGTTACAACACTTCCAGAAAAATATGTGGTTACAACACTTCCAGAAAAGCATGTGGTTACAACACTTCCAGGAAAACGTGGTTAGAACACTTCCAGAAAAACGTGTGGCTACAACACTTCCTGAAAAACATGTGGTTACAACACTTCCAGAAAACATGTGGTTACAACACATCCAGAAAAAAACATGTGGTTACAACACTTCCAGAAAAACGTGCAGTTACAACACTTCCAGAAAAACGTGGGGTTACAACACTTCCAGAAAAACGTGTGGTTACAACACTTCCAGATAAACATGGGGTTACAACACTTCCAGAAAAACATGTGGTTACAACACATCCAGAAAAACGCGTGGTTACAACACTTCCAGAAAAACGTGCGGTTACAACACTTGCTTCCTAACAGAAATAAGACCACTCCACGGAACTGCCTGCCCCCTCCTCCTCCCCCAAACCCCTCCATCCCAAAGATAGGCATTGCCAGCACCTCCAAGTAAATGTTTTGATGTATGAGAATTCCCCCAAAGAGACGAAATGACTGCACACTCAGTCAGTACAGCATATGGCTAGGGAAAAAACATTCAACCTTTTTAGTCCGTCCAGTAGAGAAGATGCAAACAGTGTCTGTATGAGCTTAAGTTGCCTGCTCATAATGCCCGCTCCCGCTCCATAATGCTCTCTTTGCTGACACTGCCTATGGAATCCTCACCCTTGCCAAAGCCTTATTTTTTTTTACTTTTTATTTCATGCCTCTTGTGATAAAGATGATCACCAATTGCTATATCAGCGGATAGGGTAAGACATCAATTTTAATCTCATTCTTCGTTTGATGTTCAGTACATTTTAACTGATATCAAAACAATGAATTTGACAGCCTGACACAAAAAAATATCCAGCATTCTTTGTTCTGAGCTCTTTGCGTCTAAAATACCATGTCGGCTAAACAAACTTCTTCCAAAACCTAGGAATATAATGTAAAGTTGCTTATAGCCCAGCCAGCTGCAAAGAGCCATTTCAGGACTAAAAACAAAACAAAAAAGAAAACCCAAGTGTGGAACATGACTGCATCTGTTAAATGGTAGAAAGGAAAACCAGAGATTTTTTTCAAAGGCTGCTGACAGACAGACAAGTCATGACAAATTTACATGTCACATTCAGTGCACTATGATAACCACTGTGGGAAGGGAAATCAGATAGACCACTTGTGAGTGAGCAGCGGGTCACCCATAGCTAGTGATTATCTGCAGTGATGATGTTCAGATTTGGTAAGTACTGCTGTCAGTCATACTGTAAACATGATGAGGATGAGGGAAATGATGGACGGATGACGTGGTGGGTGGATGAGAGGTTACTCTTGATGTAATTCGTGGTGACAGTAATGGTGAAACAGAGTGAATTCCAAGTCAGGAGCATGTTGTAAACCAAGGACGGTGGTAGTGGTGATGAAGTTGATGATGACAGTGATGATGGTGAGGAGGAGAGGGAGGGGGAGGATGGTCAGTGGAGTGGTGTGTGGTTGCAGGCAAACGCGTGCCTGGACGACTTTGACCGGATCAAGACGCTGGGCACCGGGTCCTTCGGGCGGGTCATGCTGGTGCAGCACAAGGGCTCCAGCAAGGAGTACTACGCCATGAAGATCCTCGACAAACAGAAGGTCAGTTACTTCCCTGCATCTCCGCCCCCTTACACCCGCACCCCATCTCCTTTCCTTCTATCTCACCCCCTCCCTTCCTTCTCTCCCTGCATCCCAGAAATGCCTTCCTGTCCCCCTTTTCTCCCCTACCCCTCCTCTTTACCTCCCCCTTTTTTTTTTTAAAATTGAGACTTCCTTCTGGTCCCCCCCCCCCCCCTGCCATATTTCTGACACTTTTCTGTGGAATTATAATGTGTACAAAGGATAAAACGGAGAATAACACCAACACCTGCAGGCTAGAATATAGATTACTTAGAAATTGTTTCCAATATTTACGTCAACAAGAAAGAAAAGGAAAGGTTTTTTTGTGTGTGTGGTCTGTGGAGAGCCATCAGGGTACGGTGTTTAAAACAAAAAAAGTTGTAAAGTAGACAGGGTGTATATATGCTGATAATAGATAGGACATGTGTGTGGGGAGGGGGTTAGTTTATGCTTGGCCTTATGATGTGCCTAGTGGGGAATCTCCTGTGAAGAAATGTGGGTGATATTATACTTACACATATGTGATGGTGACCACGAAGGTCAGAGGGGTTAGGATGGTTGATTGGACAGCTGATATTTTCTCCTGCAATCTCAGATTTTCTTTGTAGCTTTAAATCCGTTCCTCCATCTCCTTCTCTGTCCATCTGCCACATCCTCTTTCCCCTCCTCTTCCATCCACCTTTTTTGTCTTTTGTTCCTGCTGCTAGACTTTGATAGTGTACCCCCTCAACGGTCTGCTGCTAAATATGACAGTTGACACACTTTTTCTTATTCATGCGATTTTTCATTTTCATTTATTTATTAATTGTGTTTATTTTCTTGGCACAAGGGTGTGTTAACGCTTCCTTCTGACAATGTACTTAGGCACAGCTGTAAAGAGCTGGGGACTGTGAGCACAAGTCTGTCCGTCTGTCTGTCCATCTTTCCATCAATCTCATACCTCAAGGACAGTTGGACAGATTGTCCATCAGATTTGAAAGGGAAGTGTGTGTGTGTGTGTGTGTGTGTGTGTGTGTGTGTGTAGAAAGGTGGGGGAGTGAGTTTGGTGGGTTATCACTGTCACACATAGTCTGAAGCCATTACCTGCGCATGATACACCTGCATATTGTGCAGGACATGGCCTAGGTAGTG
The DNA here is from genome assembly GCA_016801955.1 of Conus betulinus. Classification (NCBI taxonomy): domain Eukaryota; kingdom Metazoa; phylum Mollusca; class Gastropoda; order Neogastropoda; family Conidae; genus Conus; species Conus betulinus. The sequence continues at coordinate 770,860 of JADBJO010000268.1, read as the reverse complement.
CAGGCTTGGGGTCCTGGGCTCAGGAAGCTTTTTTCATTGTGCTGATGCCTTGTGTACCTAGCCCCTAGGTCACTATGTAACAAGGCAGGGTGGGACTAATAGTGGCACGTTCTGGGTTAAATGGGATGGTGTGGACCTCTGTGTGTAGTGTTCCATATCCTAAAGGTGTGAGAGAGGTATCAACTCTCCCGTCTCCAAATGTAGAGGGTGTTCTCATCATCTTTTAAGGGGGGGGGGGGGGGGGGGGTATCTCTAGGGAGGCATGATGAAGTGTGGTCTGTATTCACATTGTGGACGCAAGAGTTAAGGAGAAGACTATTTCTGTAAGCATACAAAGAGTAGTGTCCCTTGTGATGTCAGGTGGATGGGGAAACTTGAATCTGCTTTGTCATCGTTAAGTTGGTACTGGTGTGACAAGGAAACACTGGACAAATCAGTGGGCACAGAAAAACTTGGGTGCTCACATCCCTGAAAATGAGCACTGTATGTTTTCAACACAGAGTCCCCCGTAACTTTCTGTGAGTTGAATGAATTGTAGTCTGGTGGAGAAAATAGAGTCCCCAGTAGCTTTCTGAATGTCAAATTACGCAGATGGAAGAAACAGTCCCCTGTAGCTTTCTGAGTTGAACAAGTATGGTAAAAAGAAATAGTCCCCCATAGCTTTCTGTGAGTGGAATTGGTCTGGTGGGGAAAAAAAAAAAACCCAAGAGTTCCCCATAGCTTTCAGTAAGTCAAATGAATATGGTGGAAAATTAAAACACAAAGAGTCCTCCTTAGCTGTCTGTGAGTAGAATTAGCATGGTGGAAAAAAACAAAACAAAACACAGAGTCCCCCATAGCTTTCAGTGAATCAAATTAGTATGGTGGGTGAAAAAAAAAAAGACAACAGAGTCCCCGTAGCTTTCAGTGAGTCAAATTAGTATGGTGGGGAAAAAAAAAAAAACTGGAGGCCCCTAGCTTTAAGCACTTGGCACTTACCAGGTATGGAAAATGGCCACACTGTGTGCAGCAGAATTGATGTGACCATGGACTAACAGGTGTGTGTGTGTCTGTGTGTGTGTGTGCAGGTGGTGATGTAACCATGGACTAACAGGTGTGTGTGTGTATGGGTATGTGTGTGTGTGGGCAAGTGGTAATGTAACCATGGACAAACAGGTGTGTGTGTGTGTGTGGGCAGGTGGTTATGTAACCATGGACTGACAGGTGTGTGTGGGCAGGTGGTGATGTAACCATGGACTGACAGGTGTGGGGGGGGGGGGGGGGAGCAGGTGGTCATGTAACCATGGACTAACAGGTGTGTGTGTGTGTGTGTGTGGGCAGGTGGTGATGTAACCATGGACTAACAGATGTGTGTGGGCAGGTGGTGATGTAACCATGGACTAACAGATGTGTGTGTGTGTGGGCAGGTGGTGATGTAACCATGGACTAACAGATTTGTGTATGTGTGTGTGGGGGGGGGCAGGTGGTGATGTAACCATGGACTAACAGATGTGTGTGTGTGTGTGTGTGTGTGTGTGTGTGTGTGCAGGTGGTGATGTAACCATGGACTAACAGATTGTGTGTGTGTGTGTGTGGGGCAGGTGGTGATGTAACCATGGACTAACAAATGTGTGTGTGGGCAGGTGGTTATGTAACTATGGACTAGCAGGTGTGTGTGTGTGTGTGTGTGTGTGTGTGTGTGTGTGTGTGTGTGTGTGGGCAGGTGGTGACGTAACCATGGACTAACAGATGTGTGTGTGTCTGAGAGCAGGGAGTGATGTAACCATGGACTAACAGGTGTGTGTGTGGGGGGGAGGGGGGGGGTGGTGATGAAACCATGGACTAACAGATGTGTGTGTCTCTCAGAGCAGGGGGTGATGTAACCATGGACTAACAGGTGTGTGAGTGGGCAGGTGGTGATGTAACCATGGACTGACAGATGTGTGTGTCTGTGGGCAGGTGGTGAAGCTGAAGCAGGTGGAGCACACGCTAAACGAGAAGAAAATCCTCCAGGCCATCACCTTCCCCTTCCTCGTCAGCTTAGAGTTTGCCTTCAAAGTGAGTGCCCTTGGGCACAGTGGAATTCAGCTGTAAATTAAATGAAGGCGATGATATCTTAGGAGTTGTGTTTTTTTGTATCAACAAAGATGAACCTAGATGCCAGTCAGCTTGAAGGCTTATTGAAATTTTCCTTCTTGAAAAATAAAATCGCTTAATACCAGATCTGGTTAAAAAAACAACAACAACAACACACAAATAAACAATTCATATATATATATATAGATAGATATAGATAGATAGATATGTAGATAGAGATATATAGAGAGATATATTTTCTTTCCAACGTTTTATATATATATATATAATAAACGTTTTTGGAAAGAAATGGTTTAGATGACACTGTGTCCTACAGTGAGGACAATAGCTGTATATGTCATGCTGATGCTGTCTGTGTGTACAGCAATGATCTGTAATATCTGTCATTGAGCTTTGCCATGGTTAAAATGATGATACATGTTGTTCGTATCAGTGAAGGTTAAACTGAACTTGTACGGTGGCTTTGTGTGTTGCAGGACAACTCCAACTTGTACATGGTGTTAGAATTTGTCTCAGGGGGAGAGATGTTCTCACATTTACGCAGGATAGGCCGTTTCAGGTAGGACTTTCCCCTCTGTCTCGGTCACTGCTTGACTGTTTGTGTGTGTGAATGTGACGAGTGAATGGCGTCAGGATAATTGGGTCAGTGGGATGTATTGCAGATGACCTGAGAGACATCTGGCTGGGCAAGTTGACTCCATGTCAGAGCTGCCAGCCATTCCCGCTTTCAGCGGAATTTATTATGCTGAAACTCATGCCATTCCACTTGACATAAAAATATTCGCTGGAGGGGGGGGGGGGGGGGGGGGGGGGGCCTGGCTGTTTATTCGCAGAGTTTGCACATCTGCCATTCATGTAGCCAAAGAGCTGTTTGGAACTTTCTTCCAATTCAGCATTTTCCACTGCCATCATGTGGAAACAACCTGCTGGACCAATTAACCCCAAGGCAGAAAAGAAGGAGGAGGAATTAGAACAGAAGTGCAAATTCAGTTTGCTTTCTGCTGTCGTGATGGGAGTGTTGCCGATCCCAGTCAGCAGTTCGGCCTGTGAAAGTGTTCAGCCTTGTCAGGAAGAAACTTACAGATTTTCTTCCCTCCTTGGGTCAAGACACTACATAGGTACTGATGATTCTGAAGAGCAAAAATAAACCAAGTGATCAGATGAAGCTTAGTGACAGTGTGCTTCGAAAATAGAAAAGAGCAGCAATGCACAAGTTGAGACACAAGTGGTTCCATGAAAGCACTTGACAAGAGGAAAGAAAATGAAGTGTCTGGAATGTCATTGTTTTATTTTGGGTGCGACAGCCTCTGTGTTCCTCTCGACTGCCAGAAATTCCTCTCAGTTTTCAAAAATATTCCTCTCAAGTCTTTAGAGGTTGGCAGCTCTGCCACAGAATCAGGCGCAGTCACTGTTGATGATCCATGTGGTGAAATGACATAATATCTACAGCTTCATGAATTGTTACAGAATCACACTGGATGCCGGTGATTCATCTAGAGAAATGGCATGGTTCTATGAAATGCCACAGAATGAAAGTCAGTGTCAGTGGTTCATGTATAGAAATGACACTCTGCAATTCTGTAAAATGGCACCGAATGTGCAGTCATTGTCAGTGGTAAATGTAGAGAAATGAGACGGTTCCATGAAATGGCACAGAAATTGTTTGCCAGATTGAGAACCTTCAGGTCTGGCATTGTTTACCAGATTGAGAATCTTTAGGTCTGGCATTGTTGAGAACCTTTAGGTCTGGCATTGTTTGCCAGATAGAGAACCTTAAGGTCAGGCATTGTTTGCCAGATTCAGAACCTTCAGGTCTGGCATTGTTTGCCAGATGGAAAACCTTTAGGTCTGGCATTGTTTGCCAGATAGAGAACCTTTAGGTCTGGCATTGTTTGCCAGATGGAGAACCTGTAGGTCTGGCATTGTTTGCCAGATGGAGAACCTTTATGTCTGGCATTGTTTGCCAGATGGAGAACCTTTAGGTCTGGCATTGTTTGTCAGATGGAGAACCTTTAGGTCTGGCATTGTTTGCCAGATGGAGAACCTTTAGGTCTGGCATTGTTTGCCAGATGGAGAACCTTTAGGTCTGGCATTATTTGCCAGATGGAGAACCTTTAGGTCTGGCATTGTTTGTCAGATGGAGAACCTTTAGGTCTGGCATTATTTGCCAGATGGAGAACCTTTAGGTCTGGCATTATTTGACAGATAGAGAACCTTTAGGTCTGGCATTGTTTGCCAGATTGAGAACCTTTAGGTCTGGCATTATTTGCCAGATTGAGAACTTTAGTTTTAGCATTGTTTACCAGATTCAGAACCTTTAGGTCTGACATTGTTGAGAATCTTTAGGTCTGGCATTGTTTGCAAGATAGAGAACCTTTAGGTCTGGCATTGTTGAGAACCTTTAGGTCTGGCATTGTTTGCCAGATTGAGAACCTTTAGGTCTGGCATTGTTGAGAACCTTTAGGTCTGGCATTGTTTGCCAGATGAAGAACCTTTAGGTCTGGCATTGTTTGCCAGATGGAGAACCTTTAGGTCTGGCATGATTTGCCAGATTTAGAACCTTTAGTTCTAGCATTGTTTACCAGATTGAGAACCTTTAGGTCTGACATTGTTGAGAATCTTTAGGTCTGGCATTGTTTACCAGATAGAGAACCTTTAGGTCTGACATTGTGAGAACCTTTAGGTCTGGCATTGTTTGCCAGATAGAGAACCTTTATTTCTTTCATTATTTGCCAGATAGAGAACATTTAGGTTTGGCATTGTTGAGAACCTTTAGGTCTGGCATTGTTTGCCAGATAGAGAACCTTTAGGTCTGGCATTGTTTGCCAGATGGAGAACCTTTAGGTCTGGCATTGTTTGCAAGATAGAGAACCTTTAGGTCTGGCATTGTTTGCCAGATTGAGAACCTTTAGGTCTGGCATTGTTTGCCAGATAGAGAATCTTTAGGTCTGGCATTGTTTGCCAGATGGAGAACCTTTAGGTCTGGCATTGTTGAGAACCTTTAGGTCTGGCAATGTTTGCCAGTTAGAGAACCTTTATGTCTGGCATTGTTTGCCAGGTAAAGAACCTTTAGGTCTGGCATTATTTGCCAGATAGAGAACCTTTGACAGATAGAGAACCTTTAGGTCTGGCATTGTTTGCCAGATAGAGAACCCTGTAGGTCTGGCATTGTTTGCCAGATAGAGGACCTGTAGGTCTGGGATTGTTGAGAACCTTTATGTCTGGCATTGTTTGCCAGATGGAGAACCTTTATGTCTGGCATTGTTTGCCAGATGGAGAAATGTCTGGCATGTTTGCCAGATGGAGAACCTTTAGGTCTGGCATTGTTTGTCAGATGGAGAACCTTTAGGTCTGGCATTGTTTGTCAGATGGAGAACCTTTAGGTCTGGCATTGTTTGCCAGATGGAGAACCTTTAGGTCTGGCATTTTTGCCAGATGGAGAACCTTTAGGTCTGGCATTGTTTGTCAGATGGAGAACCTTTAGGTCTGGCATTGTTTGCCAGATAGAGAACCTTTAGGTCTGGCATTGTTTGCCAGATAGAGAACCTTTATGTCTGGCATTGTTTGCCAGATAGAGAACCTTTAGGTCTGGCATGTTTGCCAGATAGAGAACCTTTAGGTCTGGCATTGTTGAGAACCTTTAGGTCTGGCATTGTTTGTCAGATGGAGAACCTTTAGGTCTGGCATTGTTTGTCAGATGGAGAACCTTTAGGTCTGGCATTGTTTGCCAGATGGAGAACCTTTAGGTCTGGCATTGTTTGCCAGGTAGAGAACATTTAGGTCTGGCATTGTTGAGAACCTTTAGGTCTGGCATTGTTTGCCAGATGGAGAACCTTTAGGTCTGGCATTGTTTGCCAGATGGAGAACCTTTAGGTCTGGCATTGTTTGCCAGATGGAGAACCTTTAGGTCTGGCATTGTTTTGCCAGATGGAGAACCTTTAGGTCTGGCATTGTTTTCCAGATGGAGAACCTTTAGGTCTGGCATTGTTTGCCAGATAGAGAACCTTTATGTCTGGCATTGTTTGCCAGATAGAGAACCTTTAGGTCTGGCATTGTTTGCCAGATAGAGAACCTGTAGGTCTGGCATTGTTTGCCAGATGGAGAACCTTTATGTCTGGCATGTTTGCCAGATGGAGAACCTTTAGGTCTGGCATTGTTTGCCAGATTTGGTGTCAGTTTGCAGTGCTGGGAAGTGGATGGAGATTCTCGTTAAACTCTTGTCAGAACAGCTACCTGTACCTCTGCACCGAGAACACAGCAGGTTCTCTCACAGTCTTAGGATACTTGAAGGTCATCTCTTTTATTTTTTTTTCCCTTTTCATACCAACGTGAATTATTGTACATATGTTTTTACATTTTATATAGCATAATTCCTTCAGTTCATCGTCTTCCAGCAGTAAGTCAGCAAACGATCTGAACTGCAGTGTGTCTAGTTGATACATGGTGTGCCACAATAATACAATATGCGGTGAAGCTGTGAGGTGCCCATTGCAAGCTTCGTTGCTGGATGTTTTGGAGAAAGCTCAGGAAATGTAGAACACATGCGCACAAGTACACATTCGTTCACTCACACACGCATTCTTACTTACACATTCTCTCTCTCTCTCTCTCTCTCTCTCTCTCTCTCTCTCTGGAAAGGATGGTATGAGAGTTGGTACAACATGCAATGATTGTACATGGTTCAGGCTGATTGTATCCTGCCCATCCCTACCCCCCACCCCCCTCCCCTGCACAGACAGTTGGTGTTCAAACAGGCTACATGTAGATTCCAGTGAGAGGCACAGGAACTTGGCTTATTCCTATGTAGCACATGCACCGCAGGCAGGGCCTAACAAGTGCCCTCCAGCCAGGGGGTCACAACTCTTGAGAGCATGATGAGGTGGGTGAAGGGAGGGCATTGTGTGGATTGGGGTGGACCATGTAGAACCACTGCAATAATGGACCCATGTAACTGGTTTGGTATTGTTTGCATTCTAGTTCAGTAGTTGTGGGTGCCTGTGTGTGACTTCAGGTAGGATGGACAGGTGATGCCACTTCAGCCTTTTGTGTTGCGATGAGAGTCTTCATCAGGTGGTTTTCTTTTCAGTAAATTTTAGAGTTCAGCTTGACCTTACTGTTTTCTTCAATATTTTACCGATTCTGAAAAAAAAAAAGCAAAAAGAAATTTGGAAAATTAAAGGGAAAACAACAGCAGCAACAAAACAACAATACCCAAAGTAACAAAATAGTACTGGATTGTTGCAGACCCCAAAGTTCGAATATGAGGACATAATTCTCTGTGCATGTTTACAGGTCTGTTTCTCTTTAATGAAACGGTGCTATGTCAGTTCACGACCTTTTCCCCAAAGCCATGCTCTTAGAAGGGAGGCGATCTTCCCCTTAACCCCTCCTCCCCCCTCCCCCCTCCCATCACTGCTGTCCTCTCCAAGATGACATAATTTAACTTTCCGAAGGTTGTCTGCTGTGATCACGTGGCTTCATAGCAATGTGATTGACAGTGTCATGTTCTAGATGACTGGTGATTGGTTGACAGGGAGCGGCCATGACTGACCATGCTTCCTGTTGGTGTGTGTGTTGACAGCGAGCCTCACTCGAGGTTCTACGCAGCGCAGATTGTGTTGGTCTTGGAGTACCTGCACCACCTGGACATCATGTACCGTGACCTCAAACCAGAGAACTTGTTGATAGACTCCCAGGGCTACCTCAAGGTAGGACTTTGTCGTGTCGCCACTACTGCTGTCATTTGATAGACTCCCAGGGCTACCTCAGGGTAGGACTTTGTTGTCGTCACTACTGCTGTCATTTGATAGACTCCCAGGGCTACCTCAGGGTACGACTTTGTTGTCGTCACTACTGCTGTCACCACTTTGTGGTCCATACGGTGTCCCTGTTGTGTGCTGTACTGTACTGGTGTTCTTTGGTGTGCTGTGTTGTACTGGTGTGTGCTGTGTTGTACTGGTATGCTGTGTTGTACAGGTGTGCTGTGTTGTACTGTGGTGTGCTGTGTTGTACTGGTGTGCTGTGGTGTTCTGTGGCGTGCTGTGTTGTACTGGTGTGCTGTGTGTGTGTACTGGTGTGCTGTGTTGTACTGGTGTGCTGTGTTGTACTGTGGTGTGCTGTGTTGTACTGGTGTGCTGTGTTGTACTGTGGTGTGCTGTGTTGTACTGGTGTGCTGTGTTGTGCTGTGCTGTGTTGTACTGTGGTGTGCTGCTGTGTTGTAATGGTATGCGATTATCTTGTGCACCAATGAGGCCAGCAGCAATAAGTTCTGCACAGCAGGGGTCCTGAAACTTAGCAGAGCTGTGCAATGCATATGGACTGGTCTGTGCACGGTGACATCTATGGGTGAAACGGAAACATTGAAAGGATATAGTTATTAATGTACAAGCTGCACACATGCTGTTTTGAAATCATTTCCGCAGTGTGTGTTTTTTTTGTTTTTTTTTTTTTGCTGTCCCAACCTCTGCGCCACCTCAGAGGCAGTGCACCCATGCCGCTCATTCCGACACCCTGTCCACAGCCACAGCACGGTCGGCCCCGCCACAGCTCCGGCACCGGCAATCCACAGGGAACAGTCAATGTCAAGTCGTCAAGAGGCAACCCACCGGAGAAAGACACTGCACTGCTGCGGAGTCACTTAGGTGGTGTTCAGTGGCGCCTGTTCTGATCTAACATATGCAGGACACCACCTACTAAGCCCCCTACTGATGATGATAATTGCTTAGTCGCGGAGCGGGCGTGAGTGAGCTCTCCCTCCGGAGGGCGCCACCACGTCCGTCCAGCGACAGCCCCCATGGACTCGCGATACCGGTGATCCCGACAGAACCAAACCAAGGCCACAGACGTGGAGAGGACATCGAAACTGAGGTCATCATGAGAGCAGGGCATGAAGATTTCCGCAGTGTTTGTCAGTGTATAAGAGGAGATAATTGGCATAGCTCGGTCGTACACATCAATTGCTTTATCTGATGTGGCAGCAGAAAATTAGAAAATTTGTCAAGCCAAGGTGCAGATTCAGTTGTGAACATTTCAATTATTTTCAGTCGCAGTTGGCCCAACGTCCTATGTTCAGCACTCCAATGAAACTTTGCCTTCTGCCAGTATATCTGGTGAAAAGTGAAAGGACCTATTTGGAAATTCAGATATTGATTTTACATGCACATTTTAGAGTTCTGCTTTTAGACTTCCTCATTTGACTTGGATGAAAGGGGAAAAAAAAACGTACTAGCTGTAGAACTGTTCTGAGAAAGCACTTTCCTGTGGTTTGAACAGTGACAGTGATGATGATGATGCAAGTAACAGTGACAGTGATGAGGATGACAGTGATGATGATAATGATGATGTGAGGAACAGTGACGATGATGATGTGAGGAACAGTGATGATTATAATGATGATGATGTGAGGAACAGTGATGATTATAATGATGATGATGTGAAGAACAGTGACGATTATAATGATGATGATGTGAGGAACAGTGACAATGGTGATGATGACCACGCCGATGATGATGCAAGGAACAGTGACAGAGACGATAATGGTGATGACGATGATGTGAGTTATGATTATAATGATGATGATGTGAGGAAACAGTGATGATTATAATGATGATGATGTGAGGAACAGTGACAGTGGTGGTGATAATGATGATGACAGCGCTGATGATGATGCAAGGAATGGTGACGAGACGATAACGGTGATGATGATGGTGTGAGGATCAATGATGATGATGATGATGACAATTATGATGATAGTGATGGTGTGAGAACAGTGATGACGATGACAATGATGACGGTGGTGTGAGGGAACAGTTGACAGACTGGTGACAAGGATGTGCTGATGGTGACAGGTGACAGACTTCGGCTTTGCCAAGCGTGTCAAGGGGCGCACATGGACGCTGTGTGGCACACCCGAGTACCTGGCTCCAGAAATCATCCTGAGCAAGGTCAGAGTTCGCACTGTCGCAGCAGGCTGCTGTCGTTGCAGTCAGGGGGGCGAGATGGGATTGATCTGTGTGTGGTGCTGCATGGTTCGGGGAGAGGCCTGGTACATGAGGCAGTGTGGGGTGGGGGATGGTGTAGCATGCAGGGCGATCGCTACACAGATATAATGCTGACAGTCTGTTGTTTGGTATGCAGGGCTGCCACAAGACAGATACAGAATTTGGCAGTGTGGTAACTTGTACGCAGAGCTACAACAAGACAGTGTAGTAGTGTGGACAGTGTGATACATTGTATTCAGAGCGAGAACAAGACAGGTATTGTATTGAGTGTGATGCATTGTATGCAGAGTGATAACAAGACAGGTGTAGTATTGGGAGTAATACACTGTATACAGTGCAATAAGAAGATAAGTGTAGTATTGAGTGTGATACACTGTACGCAAACTGATAACGAGACAGGTGTAGTATTGGGAGTAATATGCTGTATACAGTGCAATAAGAAGATAAGTGTAGTATTGAGTGTGATACACTGTATGCAAAGTGGTAACGAGACAGGTGTAGTATTGGCAGTGTGATACATGTATGCAAAGCGAAAACAAGACAGGTGTGGTATTGACAGTATGATGCATTGTACACATAGTGATAGCTAGACAGGTGTGGTATTGAGTGGGATACACAGTATTCAGAGCGATAGCAAGACAGGTGTAGTGTGCACCGTGTGATACACTGTATACAGAGCAAGAACAAGACAGGTGTAGTGTACACAGTGTGATACACTGTATACAGAGCGAGAATAAGACAGGTGTAGTGTGCACAGTGTGGTACACTGTATACATAGCTATAGCAAGACAGGTGTAGTGTGCACAGTGTCATACAGTGTATACAGAGCAAGAATAAGACAGGTGTCGTGTGCACAGTGTGATACACTGTATATAGAGCGAGAACAAGACAGGTGTAGTGTGCGCAGTGTGATACACTGTATACAGAGCGAGAACAAGACAGGTGTATTGTGCACAGTGTGGTACACTGTATACAGAGCGAGAACAAGACAGGTGTATTGTGCAGTGTGGTACACTGTATACAGAGCGAGAACAAGACAGGTGTAGTGTGGACAGCACAATGTGGATGTGCAGGGCTATAACAAGATGTATGGACAGGACTGTGTGCTATGCGAGACTGTAACATGGGAAACGGAAAAAAAAGAGAGAATTATGAGTATGCATGGCTCTGACAAGATGTATTGAGAGAAATGTGTGTCGCGGGGCAATAACATGGCAAATAGTAGTATGGAGTGAATTATGTGTGTCGCAGGGCTGTAACATGGCAAATAGTATGGAGTGAATTATGTGTGTTGCAGGGCTGTAACATGGCAAATAGTATGGAGAGAACTATGTGTGTCGCAGGGCTGTAACATGGCAAAAGGTGTGGAGAGAATTATGTGTGCCGCAATGGTAGGGAGAGAATTACATGTTGCAAGGCTGTAACATGGCAAATAGTGTGGAGAGAATTATGTGTGTCACAGGGCTGTAAACATGGCAAATAATGTGGAGAGAAATTGTCTGGCAGGGCTGTAACATGGTAAATAATAATATAGAGAGAATTATGTGGGTTGCAGGGTTGTTACAAGGCAGAGAGTATGGAGAGAATTATGTGTGCCGCAGGGCTGTTGCAAGACAGATGTATAGAGAGTGAATTATGTGGTATGCAGGTCTGTAACAAGCCAGAGGTAGGATGGGGAGAATTAGGTGGTGTGCAGGGCTGTAACAAGGCAGATCTGCAGGGAGAGAATATGTATAGTATGCAGGGCTGTATTAAGACAGATGTATCAACAGAGCTGTGCCAAACCGATGCTGTATCGTAGGTGGTGGTGTAACCATACAGGAGGAGTGTTGATGGTGTGTATATGTATATGTAGAGCTGCCAAGAGGATGCGCAGTATTGATGCAGCACTTCAAAAATGTGCAAGACTGAAAGAAAGATGGATGTATGCAGTGTGCTGGCTCTAAACAGGGCAGAGGCTACATTGACAGAGTGCTGTCCTTTGTGCAGGGCTACAACAAGGCAGTGGACTGGTGGGCCCTGGGTGTGCTCATCTATGAAATGGCAGCGGGTTATCCCCCTTTCTTCGCTGATCAGCCCATCCAAATCTACGAGAAAATTGTCTCTGGCAAGGTGAGACTGGGGCTCAGGCACTGATAGTTGAGGGGTAGACACTGAAAGAGAGGTTGAAGGCAGTGTGAAGAGGCTGATGGCAGCTTGCTGTGAACAGACTTATAACAACGAGCTTTGTATGAAAAGGCTGGTAACAGTGAGCTTTGTATAAAAAGAGGTTGGTAACAGTGAACTTTGTATAAAGAGGCTGGTAACAATGAACTTTGTATAAAGAGGCTGGTGACTGTGAACTTTGTATAAAGAGGCTGGTAATAGTGAACTTTGTATAAAGAGGCTGGTAACAATGAACTTTGTATAAAGAGGCTGGTAACAATGAACTTTGTATAAAGAGGCTGGTAACAATGAACTTTGCATAAAGAGGCTGGTAACAATGAACTTTGTACAAAGAGACTGGTGACAGTGAGCTTTGCATAAAGAGGCTGGTGACAGTGAGCTTTTTTTTTTTTTGAGAGGCTGGCGACAGCTTTGTATCAAGAGGCTGGTAACAATGAGCTTGGTGTGAAGAGGAAGGTAACAGTGAGCTGGTAGAAATGAGACTGATAACAGCCAGCTGGATGTAGAGTCTGGCCATAGGTTGGTGACCGTGAAGTGGACTGCATAAAAACTGGTAGTAAGGCTGCCATCAACAAGGTGAGTAAGGTGTGGTGGTGGACTGGTGATGGTGGGATGGTCTGGACAGGCTGGAAACAAGGAGGTGCATGCTTAAAGGTTTGTGATGGCCTGGTCACAGTCAGGTGGGGGGTATGAGGGGGGTAACATGCTGGTCACAGTGAGGTGGGGGGAGTGGGGTTAGGTGAGTGAGGGGGGTAAGTGTGGGTACATGCTGGTTACATGCTGGTTACAGTGAGGTGGGGGATATGGTAACATGCTGGTTGCAGTGAGGTGGGGGACATGGGTGGTTACATGTGGTTACAGTGAGGTGGGGGGATATGAGGGTGGTAACATTCTGGTTACAGTGAGGTGGGGGATATGAGAGTGGTAACATGCTGGTTACAGTGAGGTGGGGGATATGAGGGTGGTAACATGCTGGTTACAGTGAGGTGGGGGATATGAGGTGTGGTAACATTCTGGTTACAGTGAGGTGGGGGATATGAGAGTGGTGGCTGGTCACAGTGAGGTGGGGGATATGAGGGTGGTAACATTCTGGTTACAGTGAGGTGGGGGGGATATGAGGGTGGTAACATGCTGGTTACAGTGAGGTGGGGGATATGAGGGTGGTAACATGCTGGTTACAGTGAGGTGGGGGATATGAGGGGGGTAACATTCTGGTTACAGTGAGGTGGGGGATATGAGGGTGGTAACATGCTGTTACAGTGAGGTGGGGGATGAGGGTGGTAACATTCTGGTTACAGTGAGGTGGGGGATATGAGAGTGGTAACATGCTGTACAGTGAGGACAGAGGGTGGTAACATGCTGTAACAGGACATTGGATCTCATTGTCTACAATCACATGGCATTTAACATCATCATATAGATTGATAGGATACGACAAAACATTTGGTGGGAGATTCCATGAACATTTTGTCACCAATGTTATATCAGACGTAATTTTTTTGCTTGTGTGTGTGTGTGTGTGTTTTTTAATGCAAAGTGACGTTCATTCGATCAGGCTGACACAGGTTTAGTAAAAGGCTTTCTTGTACACCAGTTTTTAGCTGATTGTTTGACCTGCTTTAGAGATAAAGTCTTGGCTTTCTACTTTGTTATCAGTGTGTGAAGTTGGTTGCAGCTCTCATGTGGCTTCTATGTTTCACTGGATAGTAAAAGAGATGATGACTACAGTTTAGAGCGTTGAGCTTCAGTGATGGTTTGTTAGATTCATTTGAATGATGCCATGATAAAGCTGCAAGTTTCTATGAAAAATTTTATTCATCTGAACAATAACTTTGATGGACCTTTGTGTTTCTGTGATGACAGGTTCGATTCCTCTGAACCATAACTTTGATGGACCTTTGTGTTGCTGTGACAACAACTTCGATTCCTCTGAACAATAACTTTGATGGACCTTTGTGTTGCTGTGACGACAGGTTCGATTCCTCTGAACAAAAACTTTGATGGACCTTTGTGTTTCTGTGACAACAGGGTCGATTCCTCTGAACAATAACTTTGATGGACCTTGTGTTGCTGTGATGACAGGTTCGATTCCCCTCCCACTTCAGCTCGGACCTGAAGGACCTGTTGAGGAACCTGCTGCAGGTGGACCTGACAAAGCGCTACGGCAACCTGAAGAATGCCGTCAACGACATCAAGAACCACAAGTGGTTCTCTGCCTCGGACTGGATCGCCATCTACCAGAGAAAGGTGGGGGGAGAGTCTGGTGTGTGGGATGGGGGAGTATGGATAGGGGGGGGGGGGGGGGGTGTTCGTGTGATGGATGGGGGTGTGGTGGATGAGCGATGGAGAGGGAGGGTAGATCAGTCTTGGTGTTTGCTGGCATGCAGCAGTCCATATGTGTGTGAACTGTCCTGAGTGGAAGATTTGGCTGGAGGGGGTGATTTTGTTATGTACTGTGTTATATGTTGTTTTTTGTTTTTTTAGAGAGAGAGAGTGTGTGTGTGTGTGTGTGAGTGTTATTTATGAATTTCACTTTACCATTTTTTTTTTTTTAATGACTGTCTCAGTGCTCTATTTTTTCATGCCTTACTTTTTATGAACCCATGAGAAAATAACTCTCTTCATATTGCCTGTTTCATGGAAACAGCGAAGCCAGTTGTTTCCTTTTTTCGTGTATTTGGTGTTTTTTTTGCTTGTTTTTCTTTTTTTTTTTTTTTTTTTTTCTTCTCTTTCGCTTTATCTGTTTATCCTGCCCGAAGAAGACTAATGAGTGGAAACGTGTTGTGTCAGTGTTACATCGTGTGTGTTCCATTCGTCTAGCACCTTGTAACCCAGCTTGTCTTCTCTTGACGTAGGAGTGTTGAGTGTTACCCATTGTGTGGTTGTCTTCTCTTGACTTGGGAGAGTTGAGTGTTTGTTACCTGTGTGTTCCATTCGTCTAGCACCTTGTAACCCAGCTTGTCTTCTCTGACGTAGGGAGTGTTGAGTGTTACCCATTGTGTGGTTGTCTTCTCTTGACTTGGGAGAGTTGAGTGTTTACCTGTTGTGTAGTTGTCTTGCGCTCAGCTGGTGGTGTGATGTTCACATCAGTCCTGGCTGTTCAGATGCCAAGTGACAGAGTCAACAAAAGGAGGGGGCAGGGATTGTGGAGAGCAGGGTCAGCTATTCACATGAAAGTGATGGGTGAAAATGTATTAAAAAAAAAAAAAAAAAAAAAAAAAAAAGATGTTTGAGGAAGCAGCAGAGAGTTGCATTCAGTAATTCCGATCGTACACATGGATAGTTTAGTGACAATAATAGAAAACTCCCCTCTGAGTGTTCTAGCTTACCGATAGTTAACTGTCGCGCATGAAGACATGAAGACAAGGCTCTTAAAATTGTCTTTTGGATATTTCTTTATATGGAAAGCCTTGTTGGCGTTATCTCCCCTTGGCAGAATGGTTGCTAGCAGTGTTGACTAGGACAACAGTCTGGTTCACCAAGTCAGTGTGCACCATGACGACAGTTTTAAAATAACATTATCACTGTGAGAAATCTCAATAGATACAATGCATGATTAACAATTCATGGACTAAGAAGGATAAGGCAATTTTATTCATACGTAACGTCATATCAGACTAAAAAACATATATTTATTCAAACAGACAGACAAAATGAGCAGTGCTGAAGGTGTGATCCGGTTTCACGATGGTTCAGTCACTGAAGTGTAGGAGTTCGACGCCTTATCCATGATAAGGCTTTGTCAGTTTAATGATAAGATATATGAACTGAAAGTGTCTGGGCTATGACACCCAGACAAAAAGCGATGAACAAAACAGAGAAGAAACTGCAACGGCTTGTAAATAGAAGTAACGTGAGCCACGGCTCGTGACACACAATAAATGTCAGGAGTACAAGTCTTAGCAATACAGCGAACAAGCCATCCAGTCTGCACCCTGTCGTAGCCCCGGTTCGCATAGAAAAGCGACAACAGACAATTCATCCACTCAGGCAAGGTCAGGTTAAAAGCGAACCCTCTGTTTTTTTTTGCTGCTAGAATGACCAACAAACTGACATTGGGCCCCAAATGGAAAAGGAGAATAAGAAGAAACGATAATTTGGGTGGAAGAAAAACACAGTCTGCCACTTTTCTTTCGACCATCAGCTAGTTTCTTTGCCACCCATGTGACTGTAAGGCCTCCATTGATTGGCTGTTGTATTGGATAGAATAAGAAAAAAGTAGGAAGAAGAAAGTGTGTCTGTTTCTTCGTGATCAGAATGAATCCCTCTCTGCGCCTGTGACATTGCTCGAAGTAGCGTTTGTACAAGTGTTTGTCCACTTGCAGTTAGGTGCGAATGTCAGACTGTGCCTGTGACATTGTGTTAAGTGTGAACAGTGAAGTAAAGTGCACATGGGTTTGTCTGAGTGAATGCCACACAGTGTATGATGTAAAGGATATTGGTCACACTGTATGGAATAAAAGATGAATGGGTCACACTGTGTGTAAAATGAAAGATATATGGGTCACACTGTATGAAGTAAAAGGTATATGGATCACACTGTATGAAGTAAAAGGTATATGGGTCACTGTGTAAAATGAAAGATACATGGGTCACACTGTATGAAGTAAAAGGTATATGGATCACACTGTATGAAGTAAAAGGTATATGGGTCACACTGTATGAAGTAAAAGATACACGGGTCGTGCTGAATGAAGTAAAAGGTATATGGGTCATACTGTATGAAGTAAAAGGTATGTCGGTCACACTGTATGATATAAAAGATATACATGGGTCACACTGAGTGATGTAAAAGGTATATGGGTCACATTGAATGATGTAAAAGGTATATGGGTCACAGTGTATGAGGCAAAAGGTGTATGGGTCACACTGAATGATGTAAAAGATATATGGGCCACAGAGTGTGGTGTAAAAGGTGTATGGGTCACACTCTAGAGAGTTAAAGATGAATGGGTAACACTGTTTGATGTGAAAGGTATATGGGTCACACTGTATTATGTAAAAGGGTTACACTGTATGAAGTTAAGTGTACATGGGTTTGTCTTAGTAAGTTTCACACTATATGGTGCAAAAGGTATATGGGTCATGCTGTATGATGTAAAAGGTGTATGGCTCATAATGTATGATATAAAAACTATAAGGATCATGCTGTGTGGTGTAAAAGGTGTATGGGTCACACTGTATGAAAGTAAAGTGCACATGGATTTGTCCACACCCACAGGTCGATGCCCCCTTCACGCCGAAGACCCGAGGCGGAGGCGACACGTGCAACTTTGACGACTATGAAGAGGAACCGCTGCGCATCTCATCGACGGAGAAGTGCGCCAAAGAGTTTGCTGACTTTTGAGGACGCTGGTCCCGACAGGAGACTGTGCTCACCTCATCTCTTCACACTGTGTGCGTGCGTGCTTGTAAGTGTGGGGGGTGTGCGTGCCAGGGCACCGCGCCAGTCACACTGAGCCAAAGCCCCCAACTCTGCAAACTAGGCCTTGGTTGGCCACCGATTTTTTAGCAACAGGGAAGGGAGGGGAAGGGGCGGCGGCGCTCCACCGCCAGTTTTGCCCCTAGGAGAATTTTGCTGCTCCTCTGCATTGCCTTGGAAGGTGGACGTGTAGAACTTGTACATGTCACTTTGTCCTTACGGGATTTTTTTGGTTTTTTTCATTGTCGTTGAAATTTTAGCTTTGGTTTTGGTGTGCATATCGCATGGCACGTGTGTGTGTGTACTTGTGTATGTTGTGTGTGTGTGTGTGTGTGTGTGTGTGTGTGTGGTGGAAAGATAGACAGAACTCCTAGAAAGCAGAAACTGTTGGGTAGAAAGATTTTGACAAAGATTTTGAAGTGACAGTAGGACTGCTAGTGTGACGCAGAACCGGGTGAGAGAGAGTGGTGGTTGCGAGTCGAGTGAACGTGGGGTGGGGGGGGTGAACATGTCAGACTGGTCACTGGCGGGCTGGCTGTGATGTTGCAGAATGAATGGGGCAGGGTGTCTGTGTCAGGCTGCAGCCTCATCATGCCCCCTCCCTCCTGCCCAGTTCTCTGTATGTGATGTGTATGTATGTGTGGGGT
The DNA here is from genome assembly GCA_016801955.1 of Conus betulinus. Classification (NCBI taxonomy): domain Eukaryota; kingdom Metazoa; phylum Mollusca; class Gastropoda; order Neogastropoda; family Conidae; genus Conus; species Conus betulinus. Next base: position 752,549 of record JADBJO010000268.1, on the reverse strand, counting down.
GGGGGTGGGGTCTGACTGTCAACACTTTTCACCCTTTTTGCCTTCTCTCTGTTTCCACCACCTTCGTTGGTTTTTTTTTTTCCTTCTTTTTTCTTTTCTCTCACTTGTGGCCCCCACTTCACCCCTTCCTGTCCCCCCCCTCCCCAGTCCTGAAAGGTGGTGGCCAGCAGACAGGTGAGGAGGGAGAGGGGTGGGTGGAGGGGTGGATGGCGAGACAGGAGGCCACCCTCTTATCAGCACGTGTACCTGGAGCTCACAGGGTGGGGTTGGGACGCTGGAGGTTGCCCATGGGAGGGTCTCTCCCTCATGCCCAATCAGGCTGTGTGTCAGGTGGGGTGACTGATGATTATGAGTTAGGTGATGGATATTAACGAGTCGGACCGTGGGCAGTGTGACGCCAGGTGACTGATGATGTTTTTCATGTCAGTCCAGTGCTGGTCCTGTCGGCACTTAGGAAAGGGGAGAAGATGGCAGGTAGTGTCACAAGGTCATGTGCTCCACACACACACACACACACACACACATACACAATCACTGACACGCTCACTCGCATACACACACACACACCACACAAGCATGCACACACACACACACACACATGCACACACACATGCACACACACAAAACAATCACTGACACACCTACTCGCATACACACACACCACACAAACATGCACACACACACACACACACCACACAAACATGCACACACACACACACACCCACACACAGTGGCTGGATGAGGCATTTCAGTGAAGCTAGACTGCTGAGGAAGACAGGTAGCAGTTTCGGCGCAGGGCTCACAGAGGCAGAGGCATGAAGACAGCATCCATTCAGGCCTCACACATGTTGAGGATGGAGGGACTGGACTGCCTTGTAGTCGACTTAGAGCCGACTGGCAGAGAGATACCATGGGTGGTGTGTGGGGCATGTGCAGTGGGTCCTAGTTGTGAGGAGCACAGTGGGTCTTGTTGGGCGGTGGGTGTGTTGGGGGAGGGGGTTGGGGGTGGGTGGTGGAGGGGTGTAGGTGGGTTCCTCTTGTTTCTCTCACTTTATTTTCTTTTCTCTGCTGGCGTTGTACAGTTCAGTGTGTATACTGTGGCTCGGTATTATTGTGAATTTTGGTGAAAATGCGGAGGTAGGTTGAGGGCAGATATGAATGAGGGCGAGTTGGTTTTGGAGGATTTGGTATCCTTGAGACCTGTTCTGGTGGTCATAATTGGGAACTGCGTTGACACCGGCGCACACACTTTGTGGTTCTCCTCTGCAGACCTCTCCAACCGGTCCTTCATTGTACTGCATCATTGTGTTGTTGCTGCAGAGTGATAAGGGAACTGCTTGTTACTTCCCCTCCCGCTTAATATACATTTTGCGCATGTGCGTGCACACGGGCGCGCGCGCACACACACAGGTACACACACACACACTGGCACATGTGTGCATGCTGTCATGCAGACAGAGAAACTTGTCGGCAGACAGACTGCTATGGCAGTGTGTGGCATTGTATCATTGTTGGCACAAAAGGTGAGTCATGTTTGACAAGAATTGCAGGTGGCCGTCGCCATGATGGTCGGGTATGCAGCCACAGGCAGTGGGCGCCACTTGGAGTGGTGTTCACCGGTAGTCAGATAGCACATGCAGTGTCCTGTCACAGCATGTAGGTGATGACACAGTCAGTGTGTCTTACTGTTTACAGAGGCCGAGGTGTAGGGATGGGGGTGGGGCATGACTTTGAAAGGGGGTGGGTTTTGATATTTTTAGTCCATCCTGGCATTGGTGTGAACGGCTGTGCAGGGGGGAGGGAGGAGCGCGAGGGGGTATACGTGTTGCGTGGAGTGTGGGTCCATGGTTCATTCACCTTTCATGCGGCTTTCAGTCCACGCTCCTTTGTACACCTTTGTTCTTTGCAATGTGTATTCAACGTCTTGTGTATGCTGGAGCTCACTTGTCCTTTCTCCCCCTTGTAGCAGGTAAGCTGGACTACAGTGATATTTTTTCAGCCTTTTGTTTGATATATTGACAATATAGTAATCAGTTCTCTCTTTTTTTTTTTTCCCCTTTATAAATGGCATTTTATGTCGATTGGTGTGTGAGGTCCACAGTGAGGGGTGTGTACATAGCTGTGTGCAGGTCTAGTGACGTTGCTCTGCTAGGTGCAATAACCAGCGGTGGTCTGTACACCTGTAGTGGGGGCCGCGGTCTGTACTGCCCTCTGGCCAGTGGTGGAGGGGACAGCACAGACAGCATGGCCCATCAAGTGTTCTTGTTGCCGTGTTTTAGAGCCAGGCGAGGAAAGTGTAACTTAGGTCATAGCGTCAGAGGAAAGGGCTAGAGGCACTGTCCACGACACCAATACAGACAGGATCATCAATCATTGTGTTTGCACTGGTGGCATAGAAGTGTGTGGATTTTGGTACCGTCAGTACCACTGTGTTGATCATAGAGAACTCATTCTTGCACTAGTCACATGTGTGCAGGTCTTCGTAGTGAACCAGAAACGAGCGCTGTGGCCGGTGACTGCTTTCTTTGTTACAGACGCCACTGACGTTGAGAGGCAGAGGGAATAGGGGAGCGGAGCTGTTGTTCTCTTCTTGCCCCAAATCAGACATGAGCAGAGAGGAATGGAAAAGGGCAGGGGGAGGAGGGGGTCCACATGAGTCATGGCTCCCTCTCTGGAGGTAAAGTTTGAGGCCAAAAGGAGGCGTCACAGTACATGAGTCGGGTTTGCCCCCATCCACCACTCCATGAACCCCAAGCCGAAGCTCAGAAGAGAGGGGAGAGTATGAGAGGGGCAAGAAGTGTACATATTTCTCATTCTTGAATCATTCAGGACTGAACAGATGGAAACTCCTCGCTGCGACCCGTTTTCTTGCTCTCTCGTTTCTGGGAGTACTCCTACAGCGATTTTACCCACTGAAGGTTTGTCTCCCCTAGTTGTGGGCAACAGAGTAGACCAGCCTTATTTGTGGTCTGCTGAGCCATTTGAACATCATGCTGTTGATTGCATGGTTGGTGGTTGGTTGAAAGGTGAGTGTTCTGTGAATGTTTTATTCATTTATAGTCATCATGATTTTGACTTGTCACTTGTCACTTACTGATTTTTTTTTTTTGTTGTTGCCACTTTCATGTCTACAACACTGAATTATCTAAAGTGTGTCAATCAATCAAGGAAATCTGCATCTGCTAACACAGTTTGTGGAAAACGTAAAGAGTGTATCTGTCAGTGTATCAATGCTTTGCAAACATGGCGTCAATGAAGGTTGTGGCATTCTGGCAGATGTAACTACAGAACATGCCGGGGACAGACGTGTTCAGGATTTGGTCAAAGTCAGTTATCTTCTCTTCAGTCAAGTGGGGTAAAAAAAAAAAAAAAAAAAAAAAAACATCCGTGAATAACTTGAAACGGTTACAAGTGATCCTTTTCTTCATTTAAAAGGAAAAGAAATTATCGAGTCGGGAAGTTAGCAAATTGGATGTCAGCTTGTCTTCAGTGGATAGACCAAGTAGTGGGTTTGTTCAGTGGTGTTAATCAACTCCCCTGTCCTCTCTCATGTTGATGATGTCAACACACTAGTGCACTTCAGCTCTGCAGCATGGCTTCTCGACTAACTTCCTGTGGTCTTGCATCAGATGAATGGTGTTGAGGGGAACCCCAGCCTTCTGAGGGGTCTCCTCTTCTGCAGTATTTTCTATTAGTAGATCTGAACTGCGTTGAAGTAACCTGCATTGAACTGTGTGGGTCGTGTATGGTGCAATGTTTGTTAGATGTGTTGACCCGACTGACGACATTAAACAAAGGAGCCACCATCTATCACCGTGGTCTCTGGGACAGCGTGTGTGTCTTGGATCTGTTGACCTGAATTAAAGGTAATCTCTTGTCTCTGTGCTCTTTGTGTGTGTGTGTGTGTGTGGATCGTTTTGATGAAATGTGATGTCATGTCTGTAGAGGAGGGGTTGATATGGTCCTGTGAAAATGGACTAGTATCTTTTTGGTAAAGCTTCATAGTTTTTTGAGGGGGGGGGTTAGATCTACTGGTAATAGGAGCAAGGGCTCGATACATCAAGATCAACAAGCATGTATCTCTGTACTAAATAAATAATTTTTTTTTTTTAAGTGAAATGAAAATAATCATAAAAATTAAAAAAGCATTTGCAGACTACTGTTCACTGCTTGCAAAACACACATGAACTGGTCACAACAGGTCACTTCCATATTTATTATCATTTCTGCAGTTATTACATCATCATCAATCACTTTGAGGACTTTCCACATGTCTTGCACATCAGAATAATAGAAAAAAAAAAAGTGGTTGCATCCGAGTTGCATAACTCGCTCCCATTGGAGTAGACTTATAGCTGGCGCAACGTAGAACAGACAGCAAGTGGTGCTCAGTCTGTCTGGATTACATCAAAATTAGAAATAGAATTCAACACCCTTCCTTGTCGATAAACCTGACTTGAAGAGAAGGCAGTTCCTGTCACTGAATACAATACACATATGACAAAATCCACATCCTTGGACAATTGAGATTTTCTCTCTCTGTCTGAGGATTTAGAAATTAATGCCATGACCATTTACTTCACCAATCTGTAAATATTCGGACATTCTAATGAAGCGAAAAAGGTAAAGGATACAGACACAGAAGTAAAATGATTACGGATAGAGAAGTGCTGCATTATGAGGACCAAAGTCCCACAGGTCCTGATGCACTTAGTGAAGAATGGATGGGAGAGGGGAGCGCTATCAGTTCGTCCAATGAAAGCAGGTGATTTTGCATGCAGCACAGACAAGGAAGAAGTATGCAGAATCATACACTCAGCTTTCAAGCACACAAGCTAGGGTTGAATACTCCAAGCTTACAGAGTCTGTGAAAAGGAAACCAAAACTTTAAGCACAATACTGTAGCGACAGACACTGCATAAGGGGCCATTGCCAACAGACATTTTTTTAAATTTACACCGAGTATTCTAGTACAAACAGGCTTGTTAAATGCCAATGAACAAGGTAAGATAAGGTAAAACATGCATTGTCAGACTGCTGACCACCAAACATGAAAATGTTTGACACTTAACGTAAAAAGTTCTGCTCTTCAACAACAACAACAAAAAAAAAACGAAAAAAAGATAATTAGCTACCATCTGAAATGTATGTGTGAAATCTGATTGCATGCATACATTACTTGAAAGAAAGAAAAACTGGAGAATTCTGTTTTCAACTGCCATCACTAACGAATGGCACAGCTAACGGACAGGTTTGTTTGTTTTTAATAACAGTATGCCTGGGAACACTTTAAGGGTTGTATGTAGAAGGGAGAATGACTGTACAATCTTTTACCTTCTGTGAAAGAAAGGATAGAAAACCAAGCTCACCTGGCGTGTTTTCTTCATTCGAAGGTGGTATGAGCTGGCTGTGTTGGCCTGTGGAGAGAGGTCATGGAGATCTGTACATAACACTGTACATAACAAGCACACAGCACGCCTGTTCTCTGTGTCGGCATTACTATGTACAGCATCATCAGCTGACGGCTTTTGCCCAGTCCACACCCTACATGTCGGCTTGTCAACCACTGACTGACTGGAATCATTTCTGCACTTCCTTACTCCTTTTCAGCTGGACGGTATTGAGCACATCATCCCTCACATCCACACGCACATCCAGAGACCCAGCCACACCACTATCCAGCCGGAACGCCCCCAAAATCATTGGCTGACTGAAACGTAGAAGGCAGAACAGACTGCTGCAGCGAACACATTTTTTCGACATTTGCATCAATCCATGAAAAAACCTATCCCCGCCCCCTTACCTTACCCAACCGCCCCAATCAAAAACAAATGAGGAAAAAAAAGAAAGACAAAAGAGGAGCATCACTTTGTACACTGATGTAGCGGTGACACCATTATCTCCTGACTCTCTTGTCCCAGTTCTTGTCACCATGATCCTGACACCACTACTGTGGCATACACCTCAAAGCAAATTCTGAAGAAACTTGTCCATGTTACCTGTGATGGGACTGGCATACACCTCAAAGCAAATTCTGAAGAAACTTGCCCATGTTACCTGTGATGGACTGGCATACACCTCATAGCAAATTCTGAAGAAACTTGTCCATGTTACCTGTGATGGGACTGACTGACACCTCAAAGCAAATTCTGAAGAAACTTGTCCATGTTACTTGTGATAAAACTGCAAGTGGCATGGGTAAAACCACTTCAAAAACAGGAATTCTCCATTACAAAAAAATGCCTCACTGACCGTAGTTATTTTCTTCAAATAAATATTTGTAAATGGTAAATATTTGCGTAAAAGTTAAAAAATAAATCTCAGTATGTTACGATGATCAAAAGACTTTATTTCACAATCTACCCTATTTTACAATGTGTTCCAAAATAATTTTCTTGTCTCCTCACTAGTTGTACAACCTGCAGATCAGTTTGGGGGACAGAAAGGTGATTCAGGGACAGACGGTACAGCATGTTTAAGACTGTAACAGGATCGAATTGCATTAGCAAGGAAACACTGGGACCTTAACACTGAGCTTTTAAAACACACACACACACACACAGCCATGAACACCACAACCACCATTTTTGTTGTTTGGAGTTTTGTACTTTGAGAAGGGGTGGAGGACTGGGGCAGCAGAACGCGGTTGTGACCTTAACCTGTAGTCTCCGTGTCCCTCTCTCCCTCAAAATCCACATGATGTATCCGTCCTGGCTTGGTTTACCTTCTCTTCAGTTTTTAGAAAGTCCTGTGCACCAATGTTGGAATAAAAAAAAAAAAAAAAAAAAAAACGGTGAAAACCAGTCAACCTATGGGGCTCTCGTCAGAACTTGACTCCTCCTAATCTTGCACCCAGACACACAACAACATTCCACTAAACTATAAACCGCCGCTTTAAAAGCATGCGACGTTTAATTGCTATCTTGGCTTCTTCAAGAGGAACGGTGCGCAACCTGGACCTTACAACCTGGGTTTCAAGGGACAGAACTGGTCCGTCCTTCGCAATGCTAGATTGCAGTCGACCGCTCGTTAGAGGTGTGCTCTTATGGGCTGCAGAAGCAGTAACTGTCTGTCGCCGAGTGGTACTGGTCTGACCCTGTTGTGAACCATGTTGCCATGGTAAACACCAACACCACTGTCCTCCCGTAATACCAAAGAACCACGCTAAGGGTGCAGAATCTTGATATCCAACACATGATTGTAAATGCTAAATTTGGAAAGGAGGTTTTTTAGGGGGGGGGGGGGCTCTTAAATTCTAGAAATGCATCTCTCTATAAATCTATAAAAACTGGGCACACAAAGCTAACATACTACACAACAACAACAAAAAATGCAATGTTACGCAGAGAAAACTGATTGGCACATGAATCGGTAACAAGCAGAAATAATGAAAGGGAAAAACGAAACATGAAAGACTGGAGAAAAAAAAAAAAAAAGTTACATCTCTTGTTATAAAAAAAAAAAAAAAAAAATGGAGAAAAGAAAACGGTTAAGTCTCTTCTTACAAGAAAAAACAAAAATTCATCTCCCAACAACTCGAGTTGATGTCATCCAGCAACACCTCATTCTGTATTGAAACTATTTTGCAATCACAATGAAAGTACTTATCGCTCTCCCCACTGGCACCCCCACCCTACCCCTGTAAAAGTGAATGTCTTGCATTCTGCATCCCTTCATGCCCTGCTCTTGTGGTAGCATGATATCCATGTCCACTCCACACCCATGCCTGTTGCAGTTTGTGTCAAAGCCTTCAGGGTGGACAGAGTTATGGCGACTGTCAGACAGATGTAACGTATGGACCTTTTCAGATCTGGATGTACAATGAATCTCTGACTCTATATAACTGGGTAAGTCTTGCCAACAATGGGCTTCATATGTGTCGTAGTGTCCAGCCTATGTGAGATCATAACAGGCCCAGCATCACTGGAGTGACTCGGCAGAACTCCACTGTCTCCTTGTAGATGTCCCCTGAGCAGCCTAATGCCAACACCTTGTAAAAGTACCGCACTGCAACAGGTAGGACTGTGTATGGGATCCTTGCCAGTAGCAGCAGTAAAGACATGCCTATGAAAACCAACGAAAAACAAAACAAAAAAAGATGTATATGTACACCCATCCACCAACCTCCACACACTTACATATAGATATATGGGCACACACACACACACACACACACACCAGATCACACACACACACATCATGTCACACATACACACACAGGTCATACACATACATCATGTCACACACACACACCAGGACACACACACACACCAGGGACACACACACGTCAGGACACATACACACCAGATCACACACATCAGGTCATACACACATCAGTCACACATACGCACACGGGTCACACACACAATTGGTCACACACACACATCGGGTCACACGTGCACACACATGTCGCACACCAGATCACACATCAGGTCACACACACATCAGGTCACACACAAGCACATCAACACAATGTCTGAGGTAAATGTGCCCAAAAAACAGGCAGTGCCCTTGGATATCTTGACAGGCATCGTCTCCCCTCTCATGTTGCGTACCGCCCACTAAACCCAGCCACAGACTACTGGGTAATACCCAGAGCAATATGTGTACTTCAGACACCACGATGCACCCAGGGCATCATAAAATGGGCAACAAAGTTCCTTGCATCCGGGACATGGATTATACTACAGTCATTATTTCACACAGTGTCTTGCAACCAGCAAATACATTACACTACAGACATCATTTCACAGTATCTTGCAACCAGCACACACAGTGAACTACAGACATTATTCCACATTGTCTTCCACCTAGCACTTGCAGTACACCACAGACATTCTTTCACAGTCTCCGACACCCAGCACATAACATACTCTACAGACATTCTCTTCACAGAGTCTTTTACCTAGAACATCACTGTAGCGTTCTACACACACTCATTCACACAGAACATGACTGCAGTGTACTACACACACTGTCATTCACACAGGACATCGACACCAAAGAGTCCAAGGGCACCCAGGTCATCATGGCGACTCATTATTGTCATTCTGCTGACCTCTTCCTATCGGCCTGTCTGTGCAGTCACCCCTCTCCCTCAATATCTTCTCAGTCACGCCTTTGCAGTCATCCCTTTCTCTCTCTCTTGTCTCTGTCCAAACCTTTCCTCACAACTCGTTCGTACTGCCATGTGATTCGCCTTTTCTTTCCACCTTTCTCGTTCGTACCTTTCTCCAAGTAAGTAAGTTTTTTTCCCCTCCTCTCTCTGTCCCTATTTCACTTCTTTCCAACTTTCTCATTCATCTCTTTCTCCCAAAACATTTCTTTCCTACTTTCTCGCTCACTCTTTTCTGCTAATAAATTTCTTCCCAGCTTTCTTTTTTTTTCACCTCTTCTCCCAGTAAATTTCTTTCAAATTTTCTTTGTTTACAGCTTTCTCTCTATATATCTGACCTTGTTTTCTTGTCAGAACATGGATCTGGTTTCCGCTTTGGGTAAACGTTTTTCCTACCTCTTTTTTCTTCATCATCTCTGCCCCTCTGCCTTCTGTCTTTCTTCATCCCATGTTTCATGTTCATGTTTACTTTCTCCATCTTCCTTTCATAAAGAAAAGAGAATCTATGTCATGAAGCCCACCAACTCTCTCTTGTGTGTTAGGTCTCTCCCCCCCTATTTTCTCCACACTTAGTATGGAAGTTCAGCCAAGATCCCATGATAGTTTTGCATGTGTGTGTGTGTGTGTGTGTGTGCGTGTGTGTTGTTGTTGTTCTTCAGTTTAAACGTCCTTCCACTAAAAGTGATTCAGACAGTGTGTGTGTGTGTGTGTGTGTGTGTGTGTGTGTGTGTGCATGCTCGAACATTCCACTGGACAGGCCTTATGATGCTCTCCCTTTAGGACCTGGGAAAAACATGTTTCACAACTAGCGTTAAGAGCTGGCGGTACTGCAACACAAGTTAAACTGAAAGCAGCAGCAGTGGAACCAGCCTGGCAAGTCTGCAAAGGTGATGGGCAAAAGGGAGCAAACACCTCCAGCATTTGGTCAGACAGAAAGGAAAGGGAAGAAACTGTGTACAGGACACCAACAACAGCGAGACAGTCCGCAGAACATCTTTCTACTACATCGACCACACTGGCTTTAACATGTAAGGTAGAGTGTATGATGCTCAATGAAGCCTTAACAGTGCATCCCCTTGTGGACTTAGAGAAACAGGGCTCCACAGTAAAGCGTAGTAATGCTCTCCTCTTTTCTAAACATCAAGCTCTGTTTTGACTCTGATATTCAAATGCTGCATCACAAAACATGCAGCAAATATCTTTTTTTTTTTTTCAATAAACCACTGCCAGCTATGGATGTGTTCAAACTAGCCACGGAAGCTGTGACAACAACAAGCTATGAATACATATGAAGCAGCTCTGGATTAATGTCCCTCTACACTGGGTTACATCAGGATCACCAAGGAATACACCAGGATCGACAAAGACTACATCAGTGCCAACATGAACCTACTCTATGCTACAGGCATGTCCATGCCGACACAGGGTATACACCAATACATCAGTCCACAGTCTGTAGTGGCCAGGAAACGTCTCGACCACACTGACCACACTGATCAACATGCAGCTCCCTCAGTCAGGGCTCCCACTTTTTCCCACTAATTCAAGAAAAATGTCAACATGAGAAATGGATTAAAAAAAAAAAAAAAAAAAAAAAAAAAATCCAACACACATAAAAAGTGTGTGTGTGTGTGTGTGCGTGTGTGTGAAGGCGTTTGGACAGAGGGAGGAAAAACATGACGGAAGAATCCACATGGTGCTTGCTTGCTGGCTCACATTTCGATATAGGCTAACACATCACACCGATTCCTGGAGATCTCATATTAACTTTGTGACAGTCAGCAAGTGCAATTTCGTCTTCCATTCTCAGGCAAAAGAATGTCACTATCTGACACCGTGCACCATCACACACTGCTGCTGAAGTGAAAGAGATCAACACCATCTGCACCAATGCGTGATCTTGGTCATGGCAGAACCAAACAGCGCGAATAATGCACCACTCATTGCTTACACTGGCATAAAAGTAGACTGCAAGTTTTAAAATGTTTCTCAGAGAAGTGGGGATGGAGAGGGTGGGGGGGTGTGTGTGTGTGTGTGTGTGTGTGTGTGTGTGTGTGTGTGCAAGCCCCAGAATTTTAGGGATTTTTGTTACCTTTTCCTCAATGGGAGCCCTGCTTGCGTGACACTGACATGACTGATCAGGATTTGTGCAGCCCTGAACACCGGGACAAAGTCCAACCCTCCCACACCAATCCAAAACAAAAACAGCCTCTCATCGTCATCCCTGCTCCGTTCCATTCCTGGTGTTCCCAGCCCAGATGACTGCAAAGGTCAAGGTCACCGGTGGAAAGCAGACATCAGGAAAACGGCAGGAAAATTTGCTTGACCTTGATGACAGGCTGCAAGGGGACACCACTTTGAATGGGACAAGGAAACGGCGAAGAAAATGACCGGCTGTGATACAAACACTGATGTGAATGGACCAGAACACTGTGACACACAAAACATGCGGCAATGGGACACCGTTGTAATGGACCAGAACACTGTGACACACATGACCAGGAAATTTGTGATGGCGTGTAGCTCTGCTGACTGTCGCCACAACCATGAAATGTGTTGGACAGAATGAACATCACAGAACACCATTTTCTCTCCCAATCCTATTCACCACCACCACCACCCCCACCCTTCTCCCCCCAACCCTCACAAAACAGTATATAAAAAAAGTATGCTGTATTGTACATGTCTACCTGAGTAGGACCAAGTCAGGTTACAAACTGCCTCATTCTGACGCATGGAGCAAGGTAAATAAATGGGAACGGTACACACTGCCCACCTGATTCCAATCAGACACTTTAGAAAACAGGTCACATTATGTATGCAGCCATGCAGAACATAAACAGAATAAGGAACCTCACTGCGCATGGGCGCACGATCAGCCACGCTTCACAACACAGGCCTAATGCATGCTACACAGGACAGCAGCAGTTTGACAATTCATCAAACGCTGTCCCAACAACTCTCTCTTTCATCAGTCCCTTGTGTTTCAAAACAAAACAAAACAAAAACACAGTAACAACCCCTGCCTCCCCCTTACCCACACACACACACGAATATTGTAACCCCCCTCTTTTTAAAATGCAGGGGAGGCAAACTGCTCTCTCTTCTGTTAACACAAGTGTTTAGGAGACCGACTCCTCTTTTCATCCTGATTTTATCTGTTATATCACTTTTCCCCGTCTCTGCTTACAGCAAAAGATGCCCGCAAAATCTCTCTCAAAAAATCCATGCAGAACACAATGACTGTACAGTCTATCTGCTTGAAGGTCACCACAGAATAGGCATGTATACATACCCGACAGTATGTCACACAGTAGATCAATCACTTGGACCTTGCATTTACGCACACACAAAGTGGACACACATCAATCAGTCAATAAAATGAGTTACATCAATGAAAGATGACTATAAGCTGTGTATCAGAGCTGATTTCAACCCCCCCCCCCCCCCCCCCCCCCAGCTCTCTTTCCTTACACCCCTCACATCCCCATCCCCTTTTCCCAGCAGGTTTCTAGTGTCTCCGTCACTCCCACTTCACATCATTGAGCAAAGGCCACAGCATAATGCACGCACACTACTCCACCCATCAACTTGTCATCGTCGATGATGATGATGACGACGATGACAATACTGCTGATGATGATGAGGTGCTCGTGGTAGTTGGAGTGACGATGGTGGTGGAGGTGGAAACGGATGACGAGGAGGAAGGCATGTCCTCGGTGCTGCTGCCCCCTGGCGTAGGTTCTTCAGCAGTGGAGGAGGAGGAGGTCAAAGCCGAGGAGGATGTGAGGACAGAAGTGGGGGGAGTGGTGGTGGTCAGAGTGGCGGTGGTGGTGGTGGTGTCGACCTGGACAGTGGAGCGCACATTGAGGGCGGAGGACAGAACGTCGACATTGCCGCCACTCTCCAGCCCCTCGATCTCCGTCAGCAAGGCCGTGGCTTCCTGCAGTGTGTGCTGAACACACACACCACACCACACATCAACTTCATTGGGTGCTCTCTCAATCCACTAGCTCACTCACTACACATCATCGGTGTCACTACACATATCATCCATCTGTCTCACTCACTACATGTATCAGTGTCACCAAACATGTTATCCCTCTCACTCACTACTACACATCATCCACCTCAATCACACATCATCTGCCTCACTCACTTCACATCATCTTCCTGACTCACAACATCATCTTCCTCACTCACCACATCATCTTCCTCACTCACAACATCAACTTCCTCACTCACCACATCATCTTCCTCACTCAAGGACATCGTCTTCCTGACTCACGACATCATCTTCCTCACTCACGACGTTATCTTCGTCACTCACTACATCATCTTCCTCACACACTACATCATTCTTCACTCACGACATCATCTGTCTCACTCACAACGTCAAGTGTCTCATTCACAGTATATCATCAACCTCCCTGCAAATCACATCACTCATCACACATCATCTGCTCCATTCAGCACACATTACATCTTCCACTTCTCTCACTGTGCAACAAGTCATCCATCTTTTTGCACGACACACATTTTCCATAAGTCAGGCTTTCAGCCACACCTGCTTCTTCACATTTCCGCATCATACCACGCCTTCTCCTCCATCATCACACTTTCTGCCCAGACATCCTCACACTTTCCTCATCATCCACATGCTTTCCACATCATCCACATGCTTTCCGCATCATCCACATGCTTTCCATCATCCACATGATTTCCCGCATCATCCACATGCTTTCCCGCATCATTCTCATGCTTTCCACATCATTCTCACGCTTTCCACGTCATAACACTTTCCACATCATCCTCATGCTTTCGATTTCATCCTCAGGCCTCCCACATCATGCATGCAGACCATCTGGCATGCCTGACCTGTGCACTCTGTGTTCTCTGGAAGGACTTTCTGTTGGAGTCATCGTTGGACAGGTTGGCAGTGGTGGACGTGTTTCCAGTAGTACTCCGTCATCTGTCACACACCAGTCTCCCTTTGTTAGCATGCACACACACATACACACACACACGACCACATATACATCTACCCCCCCCCCCACCCACCCACCCCCACCACGTACCCAGCATGATCACTACAGTGCACAAGGCTATCAAATTCCTTTCAGCAGTAGTAGTATCGGGTACTGCAAATTTTCATAGTTTTCTAAATAATTTCAGAATTTCCATAGTTTCTGAATAATTTGAGAATATTCATAGTCTCTGAATAATTTCAGAGTTTCCATTGTTTCTGAATCATTTCAGAACCGAAAGTCACACACAAACCACACACTTCTGCAGCTTTCTTGCATGGTATGCTGCAGAGAACAAATGTTATGCTTCACCACCAAAAAAAAAAAAAATGATGAAAAGTGCTTTTGCTCGAATCACACTTAGGTCTGTGGAAGCGCTTGGATAAAAACCATAAAAATCTTGTGCTTGGAACAGTCTCAAAGAGCACGTGCCTTTTAGCTAAACCTACACGCTGCTGAGTCCACACACTTATCTCAGAGGTCGAGTTACGTCATTTAGTTCATCACATTCCACAGAAAAAGTTTGTCCAGGCAAACTTCACTTTGTGCAAACAACTTGTTAATCATGGAAGTGATATAATAATTAATCTACTCCATCCAGAGTTTGCTTCCAAAGTGATGACTCTACATCTTCTTAGAAGACAGATCCTTTCCCTTCTATCGATGCTTTTATGTTTTGATGTTCTTCTTGAATGTGTGCAGTGACCAGAGAGGTCTAGTTTTGCTTGACACAGGCAGGTTGCCTATGCGGCACATTTCAAACATAACACCATGGGCTGCTTCACCACGTAGACATGCAGTGCCATGAAAGCAAAACTCTGAAATTCTACCTCTATGTTCATTTCGAAAATTGTGTAGCTCCTGTAATATGAAATACATTCAGTAGTAAAGTATGGGCTAGCGGCTGTAAATGGCAGCTCTGACTGCAGGGTGAGCAAGTAGCTTCCGCTCACAAAGCATACTCTGCTGGAAAGTTCCTCCCTCTCATTGGCTGCAAAGTCATTGTGATGGTGATCCGTGGCACCTGTTCTGTTTGAACCGACACAGGCCATCACCTGCTAAACTCCTTGTTGACCACAACTGTTGCTTACAGGTGGAGTCAAGTGACACCAACACCCTGTCTGGAGGACAAGGGCTGCCACTTGCCCCCAGTGATAGTCATCTTTCATCGGTCAACACTGGAAGGCAGGACATGGAAGTGAGGCCACCATCACAGCCAAGCATACACAGAACATCCGACCTTCTTTTCACTTTATCTTTCTCTTCAGGCTATCAGCGCAGTTTTCAGACCCTTAAACTCACTGCTCAAAGCTTGATGACCAGCAGCTACCTGCAGGACTGGTAACTGCAAACATCGATCCCTTCCTGACTCAGTTACCAACAGACACTCAGCCCTGAGGCCTGAGTTGTCTGAACACAACACTGACAAACCAGTGCACAAATGAACAGTGACAATCCAAAAATTCCAGCACAGCAACAACACACATTCCATATTCTGAAGGAAACAGTACATGGAAGTCAAGCATGAAAACATGGTTCTAACTGAAACTGGTGTGACAGCGTTTTGGTTTTGCGTAACTTGCAAGTCATCAAAAGTTGGTTTTACACATACACACAATTTTGTGTGACTGATAAAAATAGACCTCCCCAGGTTTTTTGTTGTTTTTTTTTGAATTGCTGATAATACCAATGGTACTAACTTTACAGTTAGATCTACCAGCGTCTGTTTATCAAGCACTCATTTGTGTTGGTTCTTTATAGGTTCTGCTGTGTTTGCAATGCATCCACCCTGGCCTCAGAATCAGAATCATGGGTGACGTTAACATCAAAACAGATCATTTTTCTGGACACCAACACAATGTAGAATTTCTGGTGTCGACAGCTGGAGGGGGTGGAGGTAGGGATGGGGTGGCCCCATGATGGGCGAAATGATCATATGGATCAGTGGAATTATAAATTCTAATTTTTGTAAAAGAATGTAGCTGTTACAAGCATGCTGAAATCAGATTAAACTGTCACAATTGTGTTTTGTCCTGTACTTTATGTCCTTGGTGGTAACTAAAACCCCTCTCTTTCTAAATATTACAAAAAGGATGAAAACTGACTCTTCATCAACTGTCTACCAAAGTCATATTACTCTGAGAACATGAACACTTTCTTCAAATCAACGACAATATCAATTCTTTTTCTTTTTTTTTTTCTTTCTTCTTTTTGAGGACAATGGTGTTACAAATTCCATTTCAGCCCGAGTGAGACAAATGAACACAAGGGTGGGAGCAAAAGTATTTTAGCTATACTGAAAAGAGACAGGTATTACTAAGGAATCCTGACTACACCTTGTACTATGGAGGAATTAAAACTCGCTAATCTCTCGACTTCTGGGCAAGGAAGCCTCAAACACAAATCTTCAGACTCCAGTGGCTGAACATGCATACGTTTTCAATGTCTGGGCACTGTTTCTAGAAGTTTTACTTTGTTGCTATTGTTGTTATTATGAGTGTGATTTTATGTAGGTATATACTGATTTCATTTTCTATACTGAAGGACTCCCTCCCACTCATATCACAGCTATTCCTCATACATTTCTGTTCATGACATAGTCCAAGATCACCCAGGCCCAGGGAGATGCAGACACTTGCAGCTCTGGGTGGGAAAAATTACCCCATGTTCTCAGAGACACAACCCTGGACTGGATGAAACTGAACAGTGTGGTTCCCGTTTCCAGCCTTCCCATCATAGCCTGTAGACCACTCATCACCTCTGGGTAGGGGTCAGCGGGAAATTCATGCTTCAATGTTATAGTGGTGTGGAAGGGGGGGGGGGGGGGGGGGGGGGGGGGGGGGGGGGGGGGGGTTTCCAGACCCCTAACTTCCCAGCTGGAGTCTGTGACACTAACCACTGTGCAAAGTCCACATTCTCTTTCTCTGACTCTCTTCTAACACCTCTCCTCCCCACCCCCCCCCCCCCCCCCCACCCCCATTTCCCCTCTCTCATCCCTATATTTGTATACATGTATATTCCATCAACTGACTCCCCCCATCACTGCTTCCTGGTCCCCACTGGTTACAAAACCCCACCCTCCTTTTCTTGTATCATCCATTGGTGGAGATCCTCTATCCTCTTTGCTCCCATGTCTTCCATTATTCATTCCCCCACTTCCTCTGTTTTGTGTCTTCTATCCCTAACCCCCCTCTAAACTCTCTTCTGCTTACCCCCTCCTCCCTCCTCTTTCTTGTGTTTTTTGCATCTTCCATCAGTTCCTCCCCCCTCCCCCCTCTCCCCCCCACCCAACTGCCCCTGTTCCTGTTCTGTGTTCATCAGTTAAATCCCTCCCCTTTCCTCTCCCCTCTCCCCCACCCCACTGCACCTGTTCTGTGTTCATCATCAGTTAAATCCCTCCCCCCCCCCCCCCACCCAACTGCCCCTGTTCTGTGTTCATCATCAGCTAAATCCCTCCCCCTCTCCCCCACCCAACTGCCACCTGTTCTGTGTTCATCATCAGTTAAATCCCTCCCCCTCCCCTCCCCCTCTCCCCCACCCAACTGCTCCTGTTCTGTGTTCATCATCAGTTAAATCCCTACCCCTCCCCTCCCTCCCAATATACCTTCCTTTCCAAAGATCCCCCTCCCCTAACTTTCACTACTCTCCTTCCCCGCATCCCTTCCTCCTCTTCTCCACCTTCTTCACTTCAGACCCCCTCCCCCAACGCACTGCACCTTCTCATCCCCCAAGCCCACCTTCACCCCCCTTCCCCCCTCCAATCCCTTCTCCCCCCACCACCCCCCATCCTGTCCCTCTCCCTCTCCTGCCGGCCTACCAACCTTTTTCTTCAGCCAGTTGACGGCCCACTGCCACTTGGAGGGGGGTGACCAGCAGGTTCTCCTGGGCCACGGCGCTGCGGTTGGACAGCCCCACCAGGAACTGATGCACTGGTAGGAGCGGCGGCTGTCCGACACGTGGTTCAGCCGGATCACCGCTGGGTACCGGGGGACACAGAGCCTCTTTTGCATTTATGTTTTTAAAGGGGGGGGGGGGGGGGGGGGGGGGGGGGCAGGGGGTAAGGTAAGGTAAGGTAAGGTAATGCTGCTTTATAGCCAGCCGACCGCAAAGGGTCATATCAGAGATGTCACCACATTGAAGTCAACCCACAAGTCATTCATTCACACAACCCTTTAAAATACAACTTCTGAAAAAACACACTGGAAATTTTGTTAAAACTTTTTCTACTGTAAAATCAGATCAGATGAAAAAATGTTCAATCTCTTTCAGATATTAAATAAAAAATCACATCAGATGGAACATCTCTGAACAAGGTTGTCATGGAGTCTGCTGTAAAATGTTTATGTTTTCACATCATACTGGTCACAACACACTAAAAGAATATGTTTCATTGTGAGAAGTATATGACATGGAATGCACCACATTCTTCACTCCTTAAAAGGTAAAAGGTATTAATGACTTTAAAACAAACGGCCAGTGTGCAGCCAGCCTAAAACCTTTTCTTCTTTGCTACCACCAGAGTTAGATGAGAGGAACTTTTTAGAGCAGGGGTGAGGGGTGGGCTTGTTAGAGGGAGATGAGGAGGTGGGGGCAGGACGAGGGGAGAACCTCCTGTTCAGAGTTAAAAGGGTTTAACGTTTACAGTACAATGATTAAAATACACTGCCCCTTCACTTGACAAGGAATGAAACTGTGTCCCATAACTCTACATGGTTTAAAATGAATCATCCCATAACTCAACAAAGATTAAAATTCACCATCTCATAACTCTACAAGAATTAACATACAGTGTCCCTCCATTCTGAAAAGGACTACAATACACCGATGTACAACACCACAGGGATTAAAATACACCATCCCTGAACTCTTATTAATTAAAATACTCCTCCTCCCTTTAACTCTAGGGATTAAAATACACTTATCCTTAACAGATTCAAATGCACCATCCCTGCAACTCAGCAAAGATGGCTGGAGCACGCACACACACACACACACACACACACACAAACACACACACACACACACACACACATACACAAACACAATCACTGTCTTTCCATTCAAGTCCTGCCCAGTTGCAGATTTGTGATCCTTCAACTGATCTTTGACCCTTCACTTTATCTGTGACCTTAGCCTTACATGTGACCCCTCACCTTGTCCGTGACCCCTGACCCTCATCCACATGTCTGACTTTATTCTGTCAGTTTTCGGCCCACTCGCTTGCTAAGCACTTTACACAAATACGCACATGTCAGCTCCCATGCGACACATTCACACAGATGGACATGGACATGACATGTGTTGCAAGCACAGGCACAACAGCAGGGATGGACTGGGTGGATGGTGGATGGACTCACAGATGAGGCCCTCAAACTTGTTGCCCTTGTCGTCGGTGTAACCCATCAATGATCCACTTGAGTCGCATGTCCTGCAGGGGGTCCTCCAGCAACTGTGGACATTCACACACCTAGTCACTCACAAAGTCACCCACCTACTCTTTACTCACGAAGTCACAAGCCCATCTCTTCACTCGGAAAGTCACAAGCCCACCCCTCACTCACATACCCACCCCTTTACTCACAGAGTCACACACCCACCTCTTTACTCACAAAGTCACAAGCCCACCTCTTTACTCTCAAAGTCACACATCCACCTCTTTACTCGCAAAGTCAGACACCCATCCCTTCACTTGCAAAGTCACATGCCCATCTCTTTACTCACAAAGTCACAAGCCCAACTCTTTACTCACAGTCACAAGCCCACCTCTTTACTCACAAAGTCACACACCCACCTTTTTACTCACTAAATCACACACCCACCTCTTTATTCGCAAAGTTGGACACCCACCTCTTCACTTGCATAGTCACACACCCACCCCTTCACTTGCAAAGTCACACACCCACCTCTTCATTTGCAAAGTCACACACCCACCCCTTCACTTGCAAAGTCACACACCCCACCTCTTCACTTGCAAAGTCACACACCCATCCCTTCACTTGCAAAGTCACACACCCACCTCTTCACTTGCAAAGTCACACACACCACCCCTTCACTTGCAAAGTCACACACACACACCTTCATTTGCAAAGTCACACATCCACCTCTTCACTCGCAAAGTCATGCGCCCACTTCTTCACACACAAATTCACACACCCACCTCTTCACAAAGAAAGTCACATACCCATCTCTTCACTCACAAAGTCACATGCTCCCTCTTCACTCACAGAGCAACACATCTTTTCACTCACAAGGTAACACATTCCTTCACAAGTCACAGGCCCACCTTATCACCCACAAAGTCACATACCTTACATTTGATGATGGATGGTAGAAGCATTCTTAGCAGAGCACACACACACCTGTCACACTTTTTCTTTTTCAGAATTCTGTGTCGTACTTTCACACTGACTGAAATATTTGGAAGCAGACACAAAAAGTCTGTCTGGAGATTTTAAAAAAATAAATATTTCAAAATTCTAAGCCATGTGTACATAGTACACTTTCATTTTTATGCAAGTCTGTAGAATTTTCAAAACATGGCCAAAATGTTACATCAGAGAAGACAGCAATGTAACAAAGAAACACACTGCATAACCAAAGAAATACACGGCAAAACCAGCCAGCATGGATGGGAAACCACCCTGACATAAAGAAACCAAGAAAAACCCCGACGTACCAAAACCTCAGTGAGGAGAGTAAAGATGGACTTGAGTTCGTTGGACGGAGCGCTGGTGTACTGCAGCTGAAAGCCAACTTGCACAAGTTACACAAACTTAAATGCATGCGTGCGCGCGCACACACACACACACACACACACACACACACACAAGACACACACATACACACACACATGTACTTCTACACGCAACACTCACATGCACACTACAAATGTCAAGACCCTCATATATGTCAAAGAAATACTTCATCCCAGAACACAGAGGGATCCATAACCTATCAGGACACATATGGATCCTGTACATATCATCCAGGACACATACGGATCCTGTACATATTGTCCCAGGAGGGAGAGACAGGTCATATCTATATGTATCTTCCAAGGACAGAGACGATTCCTGAATATACCATATCATTCCATACAGAAAGGGATCTACATACATCATTTCATCCCAGGACAGAGAGGGATCCTGTATACCAAATGCCACCGCTGGACAGGACAGGGATCCTGTATATATCATCCCAGGACAGAGACGAATACTGTATATATCATCCCAGGACAGATAGGGATATTGTCTATATCATCTCAGGACAGAGAGGGATCCTGTATATGTCATCCCAGGACAGAGAGGGATCCTGTATATATCATCCCAGGACAGACAGGGATCCTGTATATGTCATCCCAGGACAGAGAGGGATTCTGTATATATCATCCCACGACAGAGAGGGATCCTGTATATATCATCCCAGGACAGAGAGGGATCCTGTTTATATCATCCCAGGACACAGAGGGATCCTGTGTATATCATGCCAGGACAGAGAGGGATACTGTATAATCATCCCAGGACAGAGAGGGATCCTGTATATATCATCCCAAAACAGACAGGGATACTGTATATATCATCCCAGGACAGAGAGGGATCCTGTGTATATCGTGCCAGGACAGAGAGGGATACTGTATAATCATCCCAGGACAGAGAGAGATCCTGTATATATCATCCCACGACAGATACGGATATTGTATAAATTGTGCCAGGACAGAGAGGGATACTGTATATATCATCCCAGGACAGAGAGGGATCCTGTATATATCATGCCAGGACAGAGAGGGATACTGTATATATCATCCCAGGACAGAGAGGGATCCTGTATATATCATCCCACGACAGATACGGATATTGTATAAAATTGTGCCAGGACAGAGAGGGATACTGTATATATCATCCCAGGACAGAGAGGGATCCTGTATATATCATGCCAGGACAGAGAGGGATACTGTATATATCGTCCCAGGACAGAGAGGGATCCTGTATATATCATCCCAGGACAGAGAGGGATCCTGTATATATCATGCCAGGACAGAGAGGGATACTGTATATATCATCCCAGGACAGAGAGGGATCCTGTATATATTGTGCCAGGACAGAGAGGGACACTGTATATATCGTCCCCAGGACAGAGAGGGATCCTGCATATATCATCCCAGGGACAGAGAGGGATCCTGTATATATCGTACCAGGACAGAGAGGGATACTGTATATATATCATCCCAGGACAGAGAGGGATCCTGTATATATCATCCCAGGACAGAGAGGGATGCTGTATATATCATCCCAGGACAAAGGATCCTTATACATCATCCCAGGACAAACAGGGATCCAGCATATCCCAGGACAGAGAGGGATCCTGTATACATCATTCCAGGAAAAAGGATCCTTATAGATCATCCCAGGACAGAGAGGCATCCTGTATATATCATTCCAGGACAGAGAGGGATCCTGTATTTATCATAACAGGGCAGAAAAGGATCCTGTATACACCATCCATGAGGAATCCTGTATTTATCTTATATCACTGGTAGAGAGGGATCCTGAATATATATCATTATCATCCAAAGACATGGAGAATTTCTGTATATAACAAAATCATCCCAGAACAGAGAGGGATCCTATGTGTGTGTTTGGGGGTGGGTGGGTTGGAGGGGGGATGGGGTGGTGGCACATGCACGCACTTGTGTCTGTGCTTGTGCATAAGTGTATGCATGTTTGAATGTAAGTAAAGAGATATAACCATCGAGAGAGAAAGATCAGTCACACAGTACCACTGCAGACAGACAGACAGAGACAGATAGCCAGCCAACCAGAGGGAGTGTGACTGACAAGACAAAGAGAGTGAGACAGATGGACAGATGGAGAGACAAAGAAAGAGACAGACAGAGACAGACAGAGAGATAGACAGACAGACAACCAGAGAGACAGTCAGACAGAAAGACAAGACAGAAAACCAGCGACAGACAGACTGACACCCAGACAGACAGACAGAGAGACAGGCAGACAGACAGAGACAACAGTGGGACATAGAGAGGGAGGTACCATGAGGAGCTTGAGGAGGGTGAGGCTGAAGTCATGGTTGCAGAAGGAGCAGTACAGCAGCATGTCGAAGATGGAGGAGGAACTGGGGACCACCAGCTCCCTCACCGCCTGCACCACCTGGTGGACACATGCCACTGATGTCATTGTCATCGTCTCTATCATCATCATCATCATCATCATCACCTCTTATCATCATCATCATTTCTATCACTGTCATTATCTCTATCATTGTCATCATCTCTATCATCATCAGCGTCATCATCTCTATCATCATCATCTCTATCATCATCATAGTATCACTGAGGCACTCTTAACTGGAGCCACGCCACGCTGTCATCATCATCATCTCTATCATCTCATCTCTATCATCACCATCATCATCTCTGTCATCATCATCGTCTTCATCTCTATCATCATCATCGTCATCAGTGGAATCACTGAGGCACTCTCAAACTGGAGACACTGTCATCGTCTTCTTCTTATATCATCATTATCATCATCATCACTGGAATCACCGAGTCTCTCTTACTTAAAAACAAATTATCAGTTTGCATAAGTTTATCACGAATTAATGGCAAACCATAGTTTTTTTCTGTCAGTTGATGTCTGTAGTCTATAATACACTTCGCACAGTTCGCAAAGTTACAATAAACTACTTTTTCTTTTTCTTTTTCTTTTTTTTTTTTTCCCTTTTCTTTCTTTTTCATTTCCTGTCTCCTCTATGCCATTTCAGTTGCAATGCATGCTTGTCCCTCAGTTTGGCCCACCAGTCCACAGCCACAGCCTGGCCCGCCCTCCATGGCACTGGCAATCAATATCAAGTTGTCATGAGACAGCCCACCACAGGAGTCCCTGTACTGCTTCGGAGTCACTTCCGTGGTGTTCAGAGGCGCCTGTTCCGGTCCAACCTTTGCAGGACACCACCTACGAAGCCCCTACTGGAGAAAATATTCCCCTATCTGTGGAGGGCACGCCACTTCTATCCAACCACTGTCCCCATGACCCTGCTAATACCAGTGACCCTGACAGAATCAAACCAAGGACACTGACATGGAGAGGTCATTGCAACTGAGATCACCATGACAGCTAGGCATGAAAGGCTACAGAGTTTGAGACCTCTTTTTCAATGCTGATCGATCAGGATGAAGATGATGAAGATGATGCTATGGATTGCCAATCTGGTCTGAGACTGCATGACAGGATTGTACTTTTCGCATACTTTGATGATAGATCCAGCTACAAACTGATTTTTATTGCTGTCAATGTTTAGAAAGCAAAAGCAACCATCTTCTGGAGGGAAGAGTGGGAAATGGGAAAGTGGGAATGGAGCTACAGGAAAATTGCCTCCCTTCTGAAGTCATAGCATCAGCTGAAGGTCATGCACCGACACAGCAATATTTCACAGTTACAGCAATACTGTACTTATATTAGAAAGTGTGGATCACCTTCAAACCAATGCTGGCTTTTGCTTCATTTTTCTTTCTTTCCTTTTCCACATTTCTTTCTGTCATTGTTTTTTTTTTCTTTTCTACAGAGTTTGTGAAATACTGAAGAAATGACTGATGTCATACTGAGACCCAGAATTATTAAAATTACAAAAAAAAATATTAGTAATGGTATGTATGGAGGGATTTCCATCACAGAGCACTTCACCAGTCACAGACTGATTTCTGTAACAGGAGAGCTTTACTATGGTTACTTCCCTTTGCATGAACCTAAACAGTTCTCACAGCCTGTTAACGAATGCTTTCTCCTCCATACACCAAGGATTCTTGAAATATGGGTACTCAAGAACCTTTGATCCCGAATATGAGACCTGATAGTTAAGAAGACAGACAAGAATTAATCAGATCCTTTATACAGCATAACTTCAAAGTCCAGGCTCATGATCTAAACGTTTCTTCCACAAAGACATGCCTTTAGAGGCAAAAGCATCAAATGAAAGATGGTGTAGTCACCAATCCTGAACAACCAGCTTTGTCATCGTCTGCGATACCTGCTGTCACAGGTAACGAGTGTAGCCATTCTCTCCATATCAAGGTCATCAACATAATCATCAGTGTCATCATCATCATAGCAGCCAACATCCCTCTCATCCTTGCCTTCATGTTCACTACCCTCATCATCAATGCTGTCATCATTACCACTGTCATCATCATCGTCATCATTATCATCACAATCATTATTGTTGCAAGTTCTTGTATGTCGTCACTCGAGACAGCAATTCAAAGATGGAGTCAGAACTAAAAAGTCCTTCACTCTAGTGCTTCCTTATTCAGTTTCAGAACACAACTGAGGCAGTGCTGGTGTTCTACTGAATTAACAGAGAGAGAGAGATAGTCACATCTCTTGGCTAGTACAGAGATTCTTGTACTTCACCCACACATGCTGACAGATATGATTTGTCTGAGACAAATGAAGAAATCACTGGTGCAAAAATGACACCCCATCAAGACAGCGAGATACTTTCTGAGATGGTGCAGAGATTCCATGTAATCAACACAATAACACAGACAGGTTCTCTGTGATGCAGAGTGGAGATTCAGCATAAAAACATATCAAAGTTTGAAAAAAAAAAAAAAAAAAGTCTGGAAAGAAAATAACCTGGGAAAGGCAGGTATGGGCAGGGGCAGGGAAAGGGGGATGAGGGAACTTTGTAAAATCAGTGTAGCTGAAGTGGGTGCTTCCACTGACTGACACTTTGTACCAGAGGGCAGGGGAGAGGGTGGTGGTCGTAACTTGGGTCGTACAAAAAGATGGTGTTCTTATCATGCAGACCAGACCGGACTATTAAGTACATACTTTTTTTTTTAATCTTTGCTGGCTTTCCAGGAATATTGTGCTGCCGTTTCTTTTAGCAGGGAGAAAAAAAAAAAAAATGGATATGACTGATATGACAAGAAAAAGACTATAACAGGGAAATGCTGCATGCCTGCCGGTGTAATCAACACAGGTATGGTACAGATTCCATAAGTATAACACAAAAGATACAGTCAAGTACCTCTCTGATGTAGTACAAGGAGTCGGGGCCAAAGACGGCCCTGTGCATGTCAGTGTTCATCTTCAGGAACACCTTGGGCTGCACCGTGAGCGGCAGGCAGGCGGTGGCGAAACTCCCCCGACTCTGCAGGCAGACACACACCTTGGCTTATACAACACGCGTCGCAACTACAACACGCTTCATGTCAAAATATGGCAACATTCACACTTATCTCCCCATGCACTTCTGCCTTGAAGTCAGAGACCATTTCACTTTCTGTTTTTTTTTTTTTTTTTTTTTTTTTTTGTTCACTAATTCCAGTCAGGTGTCAAGGTTTTTCTTGCTGGTTATTTTTTTGTTGTTTTCGCTTCTCATCCTCAGTGAGTTTTTGTATCCCATGAAGACATTTTGCATGTCAGGTAGTCATTAATTCATTAACAGTGCCACACTGTTATGTTCAGAGGAAATGTGTCATAACTTTGCAGAATGGATCTATGATCTGCCCTCTGATGGGGATCACTGCCACATATAAGTTTGTACTTGTCCATTTTATCTCCCACCAGACTTCATCAAAACTGGACCACAGTTTCTGATACAATCTTGCTGATAACACTCGTACACACACACACACACACACATGCACGAGTGTGTGCGCGCACACACACACACACACACACACACACACACACACACATGCCAAGGAAGAGATGCTGGTAAAAAACATCAAACGATCACCCCTTTGCAGAGGTAATCAGTACAAGAAGGACGAGGTACGAAAAAATCAAGAGACATGGCAGACATATTCATAGACTGACAACAGGCACACACACACACTACACACACATTCATATTAGCAGCACCCACCCTCCGTATAATAAGCAGCCACATCACAGTTCAGGATCAGCATGGCGATGGCATTATGCAGGTGGACAAACTCCCGCGCCTGCATGGAGCTCCACCGGCGACTGGTGCTGTCCTGCAAGACACAGAGTCACAGCATCGTCACTCATCATCCAAGTTGTCAGTCATCGTCCATGTTCACTGTCATCCTGTCATCTTTCTCTTCAGCAGCAGCAACATCCTCACCCACCACCACAGTGTTGTCAGTTGTCATCCATCACATACACACACATGCATGCGCACACACACACACACACACACATGCATACACATACACACGCATCATGCACACACACATGCGCTCCAACATACACATGGGCCCATGCCCACACATTCATACACACACACGTGTACATTCACTACACACACATACAATGATGAAAATGGCACAACCAATGTGAGATAGGTACTCAAGGTCTGACCAGCGCGTTGGGCTAATGCGTACGTCAGACATCTGGAAAGTGAGCCACAAGACCCTCTTCTTAAATTCTCTCATCTTAATTATTAACTGATTTATCCATCAGCTTTAAATCATGCGCAGGGTGGTCTCAAAACTTAACGGATTGTTATGACAGGTGTAACGCATATGGACTAGTCCGCACGCAGTGACACTCCTTGATGAAACTGAAACTGATCCTCCATGTTCGTTATCATCCTCTCAAGTATCACAGACGTCTTTTCATCAGCAGTACCTGGACCCATCACCACGGTGTTGTCAGTCATTGTCCATGTTCTTTATCATCCTCTCATGTTATCTTCATCACCAGCAATATCTGGACTCATCACCACGGTGTTGTCAGTCATTGTCCATGTTCTTTATCATCCTCTCATGTTATCTTCATCACCAGCAATATCTGGACTCATCACCACGGTGTTGTCAGTCATTGTCCATGTTCTTTATCATCCTCTCATGTTATCTCATCACCAGCAATATCTGGACTCATCACCACGGTGTTGTCAGTCATTGTCCATGTTCTTTATCATCCTCTCATGTTATCTTCATCACCAGCAATATCTGGACTCATCACCACGGTGTTGTCAGTCATTGTCCATGTTCTTTATCATCCTCTCATGTTATCTTCATCATCAGCAATATGTGGACCCATCACCACGGTGTTGTCAGTCATTGTCCATGTTCTTTATCATCCTCTCATGTTATCTTCATCAACCTTTTACCTTCCTGGTTATCTATCTTTTTCACCTTCCTACCATCTTCCATGCTAACTTCTTCTCCATCTCATCATCTTCCATATAATCTCCTTCACCATTCCATGATCTTCCTTGCCATCCTATCATCTTCCATGTTGCCTTCCTTACCACCCTATTGTCTTCCTAACCAGTCTGTTATCTTTCTATAGTTTTTTTTTTTTACCGTCTTATCACTTTTCGGGTTCTCCTCCATTGTTATTCATATTATCTTCCACATCATCAAACCATCTTCCATGCCATCTTCCAACACACAGACACGCAAAACAAGACCAACAGAAAAATAAAGGCAATAAGATGGCATACAAATGTCTCATCTCTCTCCACAGAAACCAAGACAAAAGAGAAAAGAAAAGAAAAGGAGGGCACAGAGTCAAGAGAGAGGAACAGGAAGAAATGGACAGAGGACGTGTCACTCACAATGTCAGCGGCGCAGTTGGAGATGGTGCCCAGCAGGAAGTGCAGAAGGTGCTGGAACCCCTGGCAGCAGAACATGTGGGCACAGGCCTTGGTGCCCTGGACAACGCAAAACACACACACACACCATGGACACTGGATCACCACAGGTCTAAGACACAGCCATTTGCACTATATGGGCAATACACCCTGAAATCATGGTGATCATGTTAGTTACACTCTATGGGCAATGCACCCTGAAATACCACTTGGTGATCGCGCGAAGTGGACAGGTCTAACACAGCCATTTACACTGTATGGGCAATGCACCCTGAAATACCACTTGGTGATCATGCTAAGTGGACAGGTCTAACACAGCCATTTACACTACATAGGCAATGCACCCTGAAATACCACTTGGTGATCATGCTAAGTGGACAGGTCTAACACAGCCATTTACACTACATAGGCAATGCACCCTGAAATACCACTTGGTGATTGTGCTAAGCGGACATGCGGACTTGGAAATGTGAAAATGTATTTAGATCAAAGAACAAATGCCAATGCGGTGTTAACTATGGTATACAGAGAGAGAAAGAGTAAGCCATATAGGGAGGGAGGCAGGGAGGGGGGGGGGGGGGGAGACAGAGATAGATAGAGAGAGAGCACCACAGAGAGATCGATAGAGAGAGGGAGAGAGCCGCACAGAGATTGACAGAGAGAGAGAGAGAGAGAGAGAGAGAGAGAGAGAATGAGGTTTAAAGTCTTAGCACATGTGAGAGTTTGTAGGTGCATTGTTGTTGAATTGATAATGGATGTGAAGTGTACACCTGTGTGATCTGTGTACACTTACGTGATCTGTAAAATGTTCATGTAAAGCGTCTTAAGCTCACATGGAATGGGGTCTCTTCAAAAATGTTTTCTCATTATTATAACCATGAAGGGAGATAAGATAAGGTCAGATGAGAAGCAGACAGACAAGAAATGGTCAGACGCATGCCCATTCTCCTGCCTCTCCTAACAAAGAGAAAAAATACAACAAAACTAACAAAACAAAACAAAAAAAAAATGAAGACACATGCAAAAAAAAAACAACAACAGACAAATGAAAAGATGTAGGTGAAAAAAATGCACACACAAAAAGAAAAAGAACTTTATTGTCTGTAACACAAAACTCTGTGCGTTGACGCCACTACGAACATACATGAAAAGTGTATCCTTCTCACTGATACTTTTTCTACCTGTAGCAAATCTATAACCACAAAAAAAAGGAATAAACTAAATGTAAGTTTGGGACAAACACCATCTAAAATCAACATTATAATGAAACTGGTCCAAACTGTGTGTTTTGACCACAGTGAACCTCCTTCGCACAAGTGTAAGCAAATAGCTACTTCCATTTCTAGCTCAGCGATTTCTACTCTTGGTGACAAATATGTAACTAACATCTTCAATCTCCATTTATGGACTTGCTCTAAATCTGCTTTTTGTATGCTAACTTCTTTTCTTTCCCACTGCTAATTTAAAATTCCCACATCACACATGCTACACAAAGACTGTGGCAGTACGACTGATAATGACGCATACGACAACGCTGTCACTTCTAAAGAAAAACAAGTGAAAGTGCATGCAAGTGTCGAGTTTGTCGATATTCATGACAATCTCCACTGAAGGCTGTGCAAGTTGCATGCTTGTTCTGTTTAGACACAGGAGCCACCTGCACATCCAATGATGGACTGTCCAAGCTGCATTGATAAGAGTGGCCCTAGGGGTCAGCATAACTTGTGAAAACTAGCACACACACTGGATCACCCAAACCCACTTGACCAACAACTGGACCCTTCACTATATAAAGCACCCAGGTCTGTGCTCCAGAAGAAAAAAAATCACCTTTTACTCCACAAGCTGCCGTCAACAGGAGGGACAGAAAATAAACACCCTTTTCCTTAAGAGTTTTGTGGATTTCCCTCCACCCCTCACCTCCTCCCCCAACCCTCTTCTTCTCCCAGAGAAAGGATATGACATGACAGAGAGAGACAGTGAGAGAGAGAGAGAGACAGAAAGACAGAGACAGAGAGAAAGAGAGAGACAGAGAGAAAGAGAGAGAGAGACAGAGAGAGAGAGAGAGAGAGAGAGAGAGAGAGAGAGTGAGAGAGACATGTGAGAGAGACATGTGCAGGGCAGGGACAGACCAGTTGTATGTAGGCCCGCAGCAGGTGGAAGTACTGGTTGCAGTGCCGGACATAGTCCACCACCTCCTTCTTCAGCATGCTCAGCAAGCTGTCCACCACAGTGTCAAAGGCCTTGTGCGTCTGTAGGAACAGTTCTTCTTATCATCGCGCCTGCACTGTCATCTTAATCATCATCAACATCATTGTCATCATCATCATCATCATCATCATCATCATATTGTCATGTCATCATCATCATCATAATCGTCTTCATCATTGTCATCATCATCATCGTCATCATCATCCTCGTCATCATCATAATAACCGTACCATAGCATCAAATGCATCATCTTTGTTATCATTGTCATCATCGTTATAATTTTTTCAAAACTTTTGTTCATTTTCAGAAAAAACACCTCGGTATTATCATCATCTTCATCATTACCATCACAATATTCATGTTCATCACCACCATCATCGTCATCACCAACATCTTCATCATTACCATCACGACATTCATACTCCTCCTCCTCCTCCTCATCATCAACATCTTCATCATTACATCATAACATTCATGTTCATCACCACCACATCATCATCATCATCATCAATATCTTCATCATTACCATCACAACATTCATGCTCATTATCATCACCAACATCATCATCATTGCCATCACGATTGATGTTCATCACCATCATCATCATCATCATCACATGGGAAGTGGGAGAAGAGGGTGGAAGTTAACCAACACAGCCAGACAACCCTTTCCACACTGACTGCGACCCACAGAAGGCAGGGAGGGTAACTCACACAGACACCACCATGGTTCAGGAAACTGCTGATCATCTCCTCCAGCAGGCGGGAGAACATCACCCTCACCTCCTTCACCGGACATTCCAGTAGATACGGCCTGCAACAGGCAGCAAGATGTCACATGACACCACTACAAAGGCCGCCATTGTCACCATATAATACACAGCAGGAGGTCACATGACACCATTACAAAGACCGCCACTGTCACCATACAACACACATCATCGTCAGCTTGCCACCTTACTGTATATGCCTGCAGTGGACAGTGCAAGTGTCACTTAACGACCACAACCAGAGGTAGTGACTGCACATTACCGAAGTACTATAGATTCTTTTCTGACTGTGTGTGTGTGTGTGTGTGTGTGTGTGTGTGCGCACGAGGGTGCATGCATGCGTGTGTGCATGCATGAGCGAATGTGCATGTGCAGTGCACTCATGCTTGCAAAGGTACGTCAGTGTGTGTGTCTGCCTGCATGTGCAAGCAGATGTTTTTTCTTTATCCTTCAGACAAAAGAAGAAATAAAATCAACATGAGGTAATCATGAGGTAAATAGACAGGATCTACCTGTGGTAAGAAGACAAGATCGACTTGTGGTAAGAAGACAGGACCTATCTGTGGACCTATCTGTAGGACCTACCTGTGTTAAGAAGAGACAGGATCTAACTGTAAGAAGACAGGATAAGACAGGACCTACCTGTGTTAAGAACCTACCTGAGAAGAGACAGGACCTACCTGTGATAAGAAGACAGGATCTACCTGAAGTAAGAAGAAGGAACTACCTATGTTAAGAAGAGACAGGATCTACCTGTAGTAAGAAGACAGAACCTACCTGTGGTGAGACAGGACCTACCTGTGCTAAGAAGACAGGACCTATGTGTGATAAGAAGGCAGAATCTACCTGTGGTGAGACAAGAGGACCTACCTGAGGTACTGACTGCCATCAGGTCCTGCCAGGAAGTGGATGAACCACCAGCAGGCGTCTTTACTGCGAGACATCAGGGATCCCAGCACCTGGACCCACTCCTCCAACTCGCTCCTGCAGAAGTCCCCAAGTGAGGATGGCGATAATCAATACCACATGGAGAAGGAAAAGGAAACAAATAAATAAACCCCAAGAGTGAAAACATGAACGGACAAAATGTTCCCACCTTTTTTTTTTGTTATTAGAAAACTTACACTCCCTATGATGCAACTTCAGAAAATACAGCCACACATGGAAGGGACATCTGATTTAAAAACAACAACAACAAAAAAAATCCCCTTACCTTAAAATATTTAGATTACTTATCTTTCAAAATGAAAAAAAAAAAAATGTTCATATTAAGCACACAAATGTTAGTATGAACTCTTTAAGTACTGCCATCATAACTATGTCATATAACTATGTCAGATAACATAATCTCAACATGAAAATGCAGTTCTTTGTCATAGACAGTTCACCTGCCATCTGTCTATGTACAACCACATCTGTCATTCTGAACTCTAAATGTGTCGCGACACATAAACCATGCTGTCACTATGAACAGTCCTGAAAAGAATATTAACTGGCACTGTTAACTTTAGACCTATTGTAACACTATGAACCAAATCTTTCCATGTTAACTGTACAGCTGACACGATACACAGATCACATCTGTCATGGACTACATTAGTCACCATAAACTTCACACCCGTCATGACACATGGACCACACCTGTCATTGTAAATGTCATAACAAACTTATTGAAAGAGGATGCGGACAAAGAGCAGGGGAGGGGATATAATGACACAAACTGAGACTGGAGGAAGAGGGAAGACAGACCTCTTAAGAAAGCCAGTGATGGGGGGGGCAGGGAGGGACGAAAGAAAAATATGAGAAAGTCTGAGACAGCCTGACAAGGTGGTGGGACGGTGGCGTGGGAAGGGGTGGGGTTGTGGACAAGAAAAGGGAGAATGGATGAGAGGGGTAGAGAAAAAAAAGAGGGGGGGGGGGGACACTCACTGCATCCTCTCTGACGTGTCCTGAGGTAGGTATTAAAGAGGAAGGTGACAGCCAGCTGTAAGGCGTTGACACACATGGTGTTGTACTGAGGGCTGTCAGCATATTCCTGTACACAATCAAGCACACCAGTGTGCACGTGACACACAGTAATGCACATATTCATTCATGCATAGTATACATACAAAGCATGTCGCCCGGATCAAGAATGGCAGTGTGTGATGTTAGGTTATAAGTTTTTTTTTGTTTTTGTTTATTTTTTTAATTGTAAGACTGACTGACAACAACAGACTACTAAACTAGGTGGTTGCAGGTGGCAACATTGTGGAAGGAGATGATAGGTGAAGAAGGTTCTGAGTTTGCCCCCTCTCCACATCTCCTGTATGCATTTCTGAACATGAGGCAGGGGTCAGGCAGGCTGGTTTGTCCTGTGACTCCAGGTGACCGGACCCTGGGGCTGTTTTCAGTTCTGAATCCGTGCTCATGGTAGCTGTGTGATGGGATCCACTGGGTTCTCCCTGGACTTGGGCCAAGGTGGTTGTCACGTTTGTATGGACATGGTTCAAGCCCCAGCATCATGCTGCAGGTGGTGTGGCTTCGTGCTGCATCCGGGTGGTCCGTCCTTATCCAGCTGTGTGTTTTTGATGCCACGCTGTGTTTCATTGTTTTCCTATCACCTTCTGGTGTAGTGCCCCAAAGCTATTCCCATAAAATAACCCAAAGCTATTCCCACACAGTGACCCAAAGCTATTCCCACATACTGCACCAAAGCTATTCCCACACAGTGACCCAAAGCTATTCCCACACAGTGACCCAAAGCTATTCCCACACAGTGATCCAAAACCCATATACACACAGTGATTCAAGTTATGTACAGACACTCACACGAAGCAGTATACATATAGTGACACAAAGCTATGTAGCCATGGTGGTGAATGAGCCCACTACAGCTGTCAGGTTTTTGATGGAAGTGCCACAGTACAACGATGACTGTGTCAGCCAGCACATGCACATGCACATGGGAATGCATACTGAGACTCTCATCAACAGGGAGCAACTGTCAGGTTTTCAGCACTTCCTTCAAACATCTTTTATCCAAAATTTTCAAAGAGCAATTATAATCAATCTGCGAGACAAAAGGGATAAACAAATCACATGACAATTTGTTTGTCCTTTTTGTCTGGCATATTCATCTTAATTTCTCTTCACAAACATGTGTTTCAATTTCCACCTGCAGTCACCTCACTTTGAAACTATCTTTTACCCTGTTTTCACCTGTGCAAACCACTTACAAATCACACAGAACATCAAGCCACAGTCTGTTAAAGAACACTGAGGTAAAACAAGTGTCAACTTTTCAGAAGTCCTCAAACGCAAGTTTCAGCAGAAAGAGGCAAGCGTTTGAAAAGAAACATGGGGAGTTTGTGTCAGATTCTGTTTCGGTTACGTCAACTCACCATGTCCAACATGAGCTAGTTCTGTTTTGTCAAATGTTCATGGTTTACGGAGCGCTAAGATACCCATCAGACATGTATCACATTGCCAGTCTGCTGTGCCCAGCTGCATCCATTTCCTTTTTTCCTACGGCCTAATACTGCACAAAGACGATTCTGCCAAGCTTTCATGTTGCCTAGCCTACCCACATACATGCAGGATTGTGTGGCCCTCTCTGTGAACTGCTGGTGCTGCAGCAAAGATGGGATGATCATGAGTCTCTAGGACAAGTGAGCATGGAATTAAAATCTACTGAACAGGATTATTTGCACATACTGTCTCTGCTTTGGTCATGTATGTTTATGTGTTCACCGGTATCGATACCGCATAAATCACATGCACACACATATTCACATATGCTTTCTCTCTCTCTCTCTCACACACACAACACACACACACACACACACACACACACACACACACAGACATACACACACACAGATCCACTCACTGAGAGTTGCGGGCAGTCAGGCGGATGAGGAAGGTGAAGTAGTCAGGGCAGTAGACGTCGCGGTTCTTGACGAAGGTGATGTTCTCGGCATGGATGGTCTGCTGGATGGGGGCGGGCATCTTGTCCACAAACATCCCTCGCTGCTCTCCCTTGTGCACTAGCTCCGTCAGCTCCATCAGACTGTTGGAGTCCAGGCTGCGCTTCCTGCCATTCCATCCACCATCCATTCAGTCCATCACTCCATTCCATCCACCATCCATTCCATCCACCATCCATTCAGTCCATCACTCCCATTCCATCCACCATCCATTCAGTTCATCACTCCATTCCATCCACCATCCATTCAGTCCATCACTCCATTCCATCCACCATCCATCAGTCAGTCCATCACTCCATTCCATCCACCATCCATTCAGTCCATCACTCCATTCCATCCACCATCCATTCAGTCCATCACCTCCATTCCATCCACCATCCATTCAGTCCATCACTCCATTCCATCCACCATCCATTCAGTCCATCACTCCATTCCATCCACCATCCATTCAGTCCATCACTCCATTCCATCCACCATCCATTCAGTCCATCACTCCATTCCATCCACCATCCACTCAGTCCATCACTCCATTCCATCCACCATCCATTCAGTCCATCACTCCATTCCATCCACCATCCATTCAGTCCATACTCCATTCCATCCACCATCCATTCAGTCCATCACTCTCCATTCACTCAGTCCATTCCATTCCATTCCATTCATGACTGGTTTATTACAAAGTTCACCAACACCTCAGCCTAAATGAACACTGGTGGACTCCACATTTCATACATACATTACCTTAAACAGGGACTAGTGACGGCATCATTCACCATGTCTCACTCTACTAACTGACCAAACTTAGACAAATGTTCAGCTCTTTAGCCACTTCCCCTCCCTAAGAAAACCCAAGCCACAGTGGAGACCCTGGATCCCTTACCCTCCTTGCGGCAGCATACGACGACTCAAAATGCGGCTGCGTTTGGCAGTGGTGGGAGTGTGGGGTTCCTCCATCCTCTCATAGAACAGCAGGTAACCATTCCAGTAGCGTAGACGTTCTTCTGGGAAGGAGCTTGCTGGAACATCATCGTCTTCACATGTACAGTATTAATACACAGCGCAATCTTCCTGTGCTTAGCATCTGAGAGAAAAGCAGTGTACATGCACAAGTAAAGTCCCCCCCCTACCCCTTTCCTGACAATGCAAACTGATTTTTCTACAACAAAAATATGCTTAACGAAGCAACTTTACTTTTACACCCACAATCCTGCACATGTACATATATACACATACTATGCACATCTGTACACATGTCAACACATACATACTACATATTCAAACACAAAGCACACCAACATACACACACATGAACAACTCCACCCTGAGCACACATACATAGCCTAGAGACCAGGGAACACACTCACTTGAATCAAAGACTTTGGCCTTGTAGGCGCCCCCAAAGCATTCCTGTTCCACGGAGGTGTCGTTCATCTCAAACTCCTCCACCACCGTGTCGTTAAACTTGAACCACTTGCCCTTTGTTGGGATTGGTCAACACTGTGCCTCTGCCATCATCAAAAAGTTCAGACATCCGTTACAATGAGTTGTACACATACAAGTAAGGTGCATACATTACACACTGCATCACAGTCACCACTCATACATACTGCACCGTTTTGCACACACAGTGCTGTTTACACTGAACACACAGTATGCCTCTGTCATCAGCATGGCTGATAACCTTCTGGAGTTAAAATCTGGAACCACAGGAAGAAGGAGGGAGCATGTTTAATACTTTGACGATTGGCGTGGCAGAGCAACGTCACTTCCCTGCAGACGCATGCACCGCATGTGCGTACAACCATTGCAGACATGCCATTTTCGCACTTTTTTAATCTTATTTTACGTCCCCTAATATAAACCTAACAAGCTATTGTTATTTATCAATGGAAAGGGTAAAACGTGAACTTTGCAATGAGCACAGACTTGAAATACATTTTGGGTAAAATAGCAACACTGCAGTTATGTAAAGTAACATAAAGTTACATAAGTAAAACATAGGAAAACACAATCTTGTTTACGTTTGTTTGGTTAGTACAACAACAGCAAATGAGGAAGAAAAGGGGCATACAATTACACTCTCACTTTGAACAGATGCAGAGAAAGCCTGAGGTATTCAATATGTATAATCCAAGTGATTTTTTTTTCTAAAGGAAATTAAATAATTGCACACTGTACATACTTTTTAAGGTTTTGGTTTCTGACAATACGACGTATAAAACTATTAAATACGCAGAGCAAATAAATCAAGCTCAGATTCTCTCTGATAAACTTGTACACCTTTAACCCCCTCATCCTCTGAACCACTTTGCTGAACCAGTTCTAACACCCCATGTCATTCTTCTTCTGTCTGATATGTTGGAGTGGCTGGAAAATCAACACGTGCCTCTTGCAAAAATTCCCAGTGCCAGACGAGTCTCTCTGTTCTGACTACTCTAGGGTCACAAAGATCATCACTAGTGCCTGTAAACTTACCCTTCCAGTGGTTTGAACCCTGTTCTAAATATTTAGGGCAGCTGCATCCCTTAGACCATAGACGAGAGAACAGGCGATTTTTTTTTTTAAGTTGTGCCATCATGGAGGCACAGCATGTCCAGGGAGTACAGCAGCATTGCCGTCACCACGGAACGCTCGTCATGAATGCGTCGACAGAGTTGCCATCACCATTGCACGGCACATCGCGAAAAGATTAACTCCCTACTGCCAGCAGACTTGGAGGATGCCAGGGAGTTCCCTGAAGTCTGCAGCTGTAATGATGAAGCCAAACTGAAGTTTTCTTCTGTTCTCTTCATAAGGTGGCAGAGAAGAGGTGTTTTCCTCCTGAGAAGCAAAGGCCGATTCAAACGATAACTTCTGAGTATCCATGATGAGACAGAACTGAACTCAAGACGGGAAAGTCAAGAGGGGCATGTTTCCTTACCAAGGAAAAGGAGAAAATTGAATTCAGTTGTTCAGGGTGCAATGTTCTGAGCTCACTAAGGGAGATTCCTCATGTGGACTTTGCGGTTACGAGGAAGAGTTAGCTCCCTACTCTCCACATTTATATTTGATGGCGATGTTCCAAGCCAAGGGGGGGGTAAGACATTTGTTAGAACAGGTATGTAGGAAGAAAATAATGTTTAACTCCCTACAGCTTCAACTGATCAATTTAGGGCTTAGGAAGCAGACTTCCTCTGCATGAAGCTGCCCCACTCTTGCAGAACATTAGTTTCACTCCGCAATATTTCATCAGTCCTTTCCAAAAAATCAAAAACAAAACAAAGACCCACTTCACAATTTATAATGAACTTTTGAAGTTCTTGATTTTTTTCCTCCAGATTCAGGACATCAAGAATGAATTGTGTGGTAGGGACATTCTTGAACAACTCAAAATGGCTGGCAGCCACGTATCAGCCATAACATACAGATTGTCAGCAATTTGTGGTGTACACTGTCAGGTATATTGAGCAAATGCTCTGTCTCATTCCGCCACATGGCACGCATTTCCATAATGTGCAGTATACACACTGCTGTGTACAAACAACATACCCAATGCCTCTGTCGTCAGTCACAGTTCACACATTGTTAGCTATATGTAGTGCACACACAGTCATATATACAGTATGTAAATCCTGCCTCACACATTAAAAGCAATATGCAGTGCCTACAATGTTCTGTACCCAAAATACATCATGCTACTGCCATTATTCACACTCTCTGTCACTCACTGTCCTACGCTTGAATTCCGACTCTGTCCAGTCCTATAATTTTCATCCCCTATCCTGTATTTGTCTGTCCAACAATTGCAACTCCCTCTCATGCGCTGTAATTGACACTACATGCCCGGTGCTGCAGCTCTCACCCACTAGCCAGCACTGTTATTCTCACCCCCTGTTCTGTGTTAAAATTCTCACTTCCTGTCCCCTGCTAAAATTCATGTGTCAAGTCCTTTGCTGAATTTCTCACTCACTCACTGCCCTATGCTAAAATTCTCACTCCAAGTCCTATACTCTTGTCTGATCCCCTATTTACCTTTAGGATTATCACCTCTTATCCTGTGCAGTCTTCTGTGGATCCTCAGCAGTCTTCAAGACTCCAGGACATGTATAAGTGATAGGTGACAGGTAATCCTGTGCAATCATTCTCACCTCCTGTGCTTTCCTGTAATTCTCACCCCTTGCCCAGTGCGAAATTCTCATCCCATTTCTTCAGCTAAAGTTTTCACACTCAGCCCTGTGCTACGATTTTCACTTCCTTCTCTAACACATCCTATATTATGATCATCACGCCCTGTGCTGTAGCATAATTCTCACCCCCTGTCCTGCACCATTTTTCTTAAGCTCCTCCCCACCCCCTCACTCCTGTGCCACAATTCTTACTCTCTCCCCTTTTCGTGGCATAATTCTAATCCCCTGCTTTGTGCTGTAAATCTCATCTCTTATTCTGTGCCACAGTTACCTCCCTCTGTCCTGTGGCAGGCTCCTTACCTCCTGTCCTTGATGAAGGAGTAGTAGTGGCCCGCATTGGCCTGCCCACTGTGCACCACGATGCCCACCAGCTCATAGTTGATGCATTTGGGCGACTGTTCCAGGGGAACGACTCCAGCACCCCTTCTCCTCCGTTGCCCCCTGCCCAGGCCCCAACGCTGCCGCTGATGCTGAGGTTGCTGACGCTGCTGATACCACTGTCAGACGCAGCGTCCCCATTCAGGGAGGGGGAGAGTCCATCGCCCAAGCCAACACCATCACCCCCACCTTCCTCCAGCCCTGCCTCTGCCTCCCGCCTGGCCATGCCTTCAGCTGTGTAAGGCTCCATGTTGAGGATCCAGGGAAACTGAAAACACAGTCAGGGATCCATGTTGAGGATCAAGGGAAACTGAAAACACAGGCAGGGATCCATGAAAACACAGGCAGGGAAAACCAGGCAGGGATCCATGCTGGGGATCCAGGGGACTGAAAATTTAGGCAGAGATCCATGTTGATCCAGGGAAACTGAAAACACAGACAGAGATCCATGTTGAGAATCAAGGGAAACTGAGAATACAGGCAGAGATCCATGTTGAGGGTCCAAGGAAATGAAAATACAGGCAGGGATCCATGTTGAGGATCCAGGGAAAATGAAAATACAGGCAGGGATCCATGTTAAAGATCCAGAGAAACTGAGAATACAGGCAGGGATCCATCTTGAGGATCACGGGAAACTGAAAAAAAAAGGCAGAGATCCATGTTGAGGATGACTAAATATCTCTTCAAACCACTTTTCCTTCCATATTTCTCCAGTTTTGTTACGGGAGAGCATATAAAACTGTCCTCGGAAGATACTGATCCTTTGTTTGAGTAGTCTTGCAGACAGGTATACTACAAAAGACATCAACATCCTGCTCTGTAGTGCTTAGTTAGTGCAAAAGGTTGAATGACATAAGCAGCCACCCCATGTGCCTCATTCACTTGTTGCTGGCAAAACACACACAAAAAAGACAAAGAAATCAGAACACATTATAACTGATACATTCCTCCACCTTCCTTTACTCCTTCCATTTCTTTTCTTGACACAAACTTCTCTAACATTTCAGAAAACTAGAATACACATTCACACACACACATGCATATGCGCCTCTAAAATAAAGATCAGAGTAAAGAAGCATGAACGCACAAGTGCACATGTATGTACGTACGCGCATAACACACACACACACACACACACACACACACACACACACACACACACACACACACACACACCCCAGAGGTACCTTGAAGTAATCATCAAACTTGAGGGCACGGTTGGCCTCCCAGTCATAACCAAAACGCTTGAGCTGTATGCACAGGAGAGGTGGCAGCGTTTTGATGCACATGCGTTTGATGGTGTTACGCTGAAAACCACATCAAGATCCATCACCACATCAAAATAAACAAGTCAGTAAGAAGACGCCAATTTTAAACAGGTTTCAGAGACAGAACATGGGATTAAGGGATTGGATTAGCCATAACTGGAGTGAACAGACACCTGAAAGTTCTCACACCCAAAATCCTAGAGCAAACTCCCTGACAGGGTTAATCCTATTCAGCGTTTAGTCTAATGACAAAAGGAAATGGAAGTGGATACCCAGACCAGATAAGCAGGACAGTCTTCAGGGTGTCTTTGTACTGCATTCCACCACAACAAATCAGCTGGACAGGGCTATGGAAGTGGTCAATGCTTGCCAATAGTTTGACATCAGACAGCGTACAGAGACATTAAGATTGTTCACCAAATGGCTGATAATATCTGGACGAGTTCCGAATCACGTACAAAAACAAAAATTACTTCTGCAAAAGGTGAGATATTACTTATCAATGTAAGCATAGTTATCTGCTAACATGTGGGTCTGTTAACATGTGTGCATACACACACACACACACACACACACACACACACACACACACACACACAGGGTTCAAATCTCATCATCTCCTAATCCTTACTTGAGATGGATGATAGTAACAACATCAAACAATCATAAAAACATGCCCAAACATTTTTTTTTTCCAAGTAAATGATACAAAGTTGTGCAAAATTCAAACAATAACATTTTTTTTTTTTTCCCTCATCAAAACGGTTTTTCCTGCAGTTCGATCTTTATAAAATGTTTTTCATATCACCGAAACTCTTTTACTGAACACATCGATCAGTACAAACACCCATACAGGTAACGAGACAGGAAACAGACGCACTAGCACATTCATGCCAGACGACTGACCTTTTCACCACACTTCTCACAGAAGTAGGCATTGTCGCCATCCAGCAGTTCTCCTTTGACAAACTGGTCCAACGAGTCCTGCAGGGTGGCGTTCTTCACGGTCAGGTTCAGAGCAATAAACGCCTCCTCTCGCTCGTACCTGACACACATGAACACACACCCCACACACCGTTTCATCTGCCTGTCTTTCCCTCTGTCCTTCCTCTTCTCTTCATTTCTTCCTTTTTTCCATTCATATCTTTATCGTCCTTCCTTTTTTTTTTTCCTCCTCAGTCAGTCCTTTTTTCCTTTTCTTCTGTATTCTTCCCCCCCCACCCCCCCCCCCCCATTTTTATTTCTTATGTGCTTTCTATCATTCATTCCTCTTCCTCCTTTAGTTTAGTTTATTCCCCTTTTCATTTTCTCACATTCAATCATATTTTCTTCCTTTTCACTTTCCTTCTTTCAATCTTTTTTCTCTCCTCTTCTGTCATCTTCTTTTACTAAATGGGCCTGACTGTATATTTCAATAGGGTTTTTTCATGTCCCATGTCTTCCTTTGTCTCCTATCCCTTCATTTCCCTGACCCTTGCTCCAGTCTTGCCCTGTCCTATCCCTGTATTTCCCTGTCCTTCTGTTCTGTCCTTCCTTTCCCATTTTATTCTTCCTTTTTCACACACTTTTCCCCCTCAAAATATTTTCTGACCACTGTCCTCCACCGCTTTGCATGTGAATAACAAAACACAGGAATTTAAGTGTGAGCTGCTTTTTGACAGGTATATATTTACACACAAAAGAAATCTCATATCAAGTCCGTGAAAGACACATATTGAGTAAGATACACACACACACACACACACACACACACACAAAAAACAACTGTCCATATTCACCTGTGTGGGCAGTCTTTGCAGATTTTCTGGTCAGAGAACTTGCCCTGGAATTTGGTTTTGAAGATTTCTTCCTTGCCAATTTTCTGTGGACACACAGTACACTGTTGAAACTTTCCTGTGATAACACCAAGACTGCCCATTTTCTTCTAAAACTTGAAAACAGACACTTTTCTGGAAAACAATGAGACTGCTAATTTTCTGTGAAAATATTAGACTGCCAGTTTTCTGTAAAACCATTAAGACTTCCAGTCTTCTGTTAATCCCCAAAACAAAACAAAATCCTTTAAGAGCGCCAATTTTCTAAGATGTTTTTGAAAACTCTTTTTATTATCTGTATAACACATTAAAAACTGCCTGTTCCTTGTGATATCAGACTGCTGATAATCTGTGAGCAAATGCCAGTAGCATTTTTTCATGTCTTCATCATAGGGTCATTACCACCCATGTCAATAGAATTATTCTAAGCTCTTTCCATGTGTTCATCAGTACCCATCTTCATGGGGTCATTACCACCCATGTCAAAAGAATTATCTA
Source organism: Conus betulinus (assembly GCA_016801955.1). Lineage (NCBI taxonomy): Eukaryota > Metazoa > Mollusca > Gastropoda > Neogastropoda > Conidae > Conus > Conus betulinus. The sequence continues at coordinate 708,745 of JADBJO010000268.1, read as the reverse complement.
AGCTCTATCCATGCATTCACCATTACACACTTTGTGTTCCATCAACACACACTCTCCATCACCTTCCTCTTCCATCTAGCCATTCAGTCCTATGAAGAAATTGTTCTTAACTATATCACCATCTTCACACGACCTTCACCTCACCTTCATGTGTTCGTCGATCTGGTCGGTGAAAGCCTGGAAGAAGTCAAAGGCATCTTGCTGCTCACGCACGTTGATGGTCTGGCCCCACAGACGGAAGACACTCCAGAACTTCTCTGGCTCATGGAACTGTAGGCGACTCTCCATCAGGTGCCCAAAGACCTGCTGCACTTGGTTGAACACACTGTCAAACACATACGCACACATATACATACATATACACCACGTCACACTGTCAAACACAAACATTTACAACACGATACACTGGCATACAGGGGGAGGTTAAAAAAAAAACAACAGTACAAAAGGTCGTTGTTGGAAAAAACAACACTCACAAAAACAACACACGACACTGTGCACCACTCCCTTCCGAAATGAACAAAACGTGACACAAAATGGCACAAAACGTGACACACTGTGTCTCACACCTTCCTTCAGGCCACCTCAACACAAAACAGCACACAATGCAGCACACCTTTCTTCATCGGGCTCGTCTTCGTCCACACACACAGAATGGACTCCGGCACGCCAGGCACCATGTACAACTGCTGTATGACGGAGTTCATGTAGCATGTTGCACCGGCATTCTTCAGACCCACGTAGCCACACGATGCTCGCCCATCCACCGGCGGCATGTACTGAACACAGGAGCACAAGGAGACAGTTAACTCTGGGAACATTCCTCAGGCAAATGTTTTGTCAGTGAAAATGTTACCTTTCAACAAAGCAGTTGCTAGTGGAATGCTGAACACTGGCAAACAGCTACTAAGTTATTAAACTTACCAAGATGTGAACGTTTCATGATGTGAACTTTCCATATGATTAACTTTCCATAAGGTCTATATTCCATAATACTAACTTTCCAAACAGTTATACATAGTGTTTACTTTCCAAAATGTTAACTTTACATCATGTCCGCATAACGTTTCCTCAGCTTAACATTTCCTTTGCATGTTCACTTCACATAATGCTTAATCTAACATAACCATGACATAATTTCTATTTTATAAAATTTCACTTTTTTAATGTACACATTACAGTTTTTACATAAGAGTAACTTCACATAACATTCATTTACATAATGCTCACTAAATAATAACTTTA
>JADBJO010000268.1:627500-705000 GCA_016801955.1 Conus betulinus | reverse complement strand
CTGCAAACATTTGTGAAATCATACCAGTGCACACACCAATCATGTGCTGATCTAACAGGTGAGCTGCTAATAGTATCGACGTCTAGGAAAGTAAACACAGAGATCACCTTGTTAACAGACAGGCAAGTTACAAAAAAAAGCAGCGATGTATTGACACTGAACATATCAATCATCTCATGAGCAGAGACACAGACAGGTGGATCATGCTGTGATTTTGACAGGCAGACGGACAGACAGGCTAGGGAGGCAGGTGGGTGCCATACCATGCTGCTCCTTGCTGACCCCCTCACAGGTGAAGAGGGCAGTGATCAATCGCAGGTGGCCGGCAGCAGAATGTTGTCGGTGGCTTGCAGGTCGGCGTGGCGTGACGGCACAAAGTTACTGAGCCAACCAAGCTCATCCTCCAACACATCTGCTCCACATCCAGACCCAGGTCCTGCTGCATCGACACTGCACACACAGAACACACACACCACCGTACACATTTGGTACACTCTACACATTCCACCACTGAATACACTTGTAACACAATGTACATTGCACTCTGAACACACAGGGAACACACTACACATCTACACTGTACACACTAGGAATACACCACATATCCACACTGTACACACAGGGAACACACTACATACCCACACGATACATGCAAGGAAACACACTACACATCCACTCTGTACACATAGGGAATGCACTACACATCCACACTGTACATGCAGGGAACACACTACATATCCACACTGTACACACAGGGAACACACTACATACCCACACTGTACACACTGGGAACACACCACACATCCACACTGTACATGCAGGGAACACACTACACATCCACACTGTAAACACACTACACATTCACACTGTACATGCAGGGAATACACTACACATCCACACTGTACATGCATGGAACACACTACATATCCATACTGTACACACAGAGAACATGATACACATCAACAAAGTAAAGAGCCCAATCACATACCCACAAAAACAAAATCAAAGTTTAAGTCACCCAGCACTTATTTGTACCCCACTAAACCAAGCTTTCTGTAACAGCCAGGAACAGACTGAAACTGTTTTCAAAGACACTGCTCAGAGACATGCACAGATTCATCCAGGAAAGTTACAACAGCCTCCCCTATGTTTTGGATTAACGTCTTTGGTAACTGACACATGTTGGTGCCAAGAAGGGAGATGGGTTCCTACCTGTCAGGCTTTGCATAAGTCGCGACACTCAGGTCAAAGTACTGGGAACACTGACTGAGCAACCTGAAACATAGCACACCAGTCACCTGAAACATAGCACACCAGTCACCTGAAACATAGAACACCAGTCACCTGAAACACATCACACCAATCACCTGAAACACGTCACACCACCACCCACCTGAAACATATCACACACAGGTAACCTGAAAAACATCACACCAATAACTTTACACCCGTAGCCTGAAACATATCACACCAATAACCTGAAAAAAATCACTCTAGTAACCTGAAACACATCATATTGGTAACCTGAACTACAACAGTAACCTGAAATACATCGGTAACCAGAAACACATCACACTGGTAATCTGAACTACAACAGTAACCTGAAAAACATCACACTGGTATCCTGAAACACATCGGTAGCTTTATACAGGTAACCTGAAACACACTGGTAACCTGAAATACATCAAACTGGTATCCTGAAACACATCACCAGTAGCCTGAATCACAAAAGCAACCTGAAACACATCACACTGGTATCCTGAAACACATCGATTACCCGAAAAACACGTCACACTGGTAACCTGAAACACATCTGTAACCTGAAACATATCACACTGGTAACATGAAACATATCACACTGGTAACTTGAAACACACCATACTGGTAACCTGAAAACACATCGGTAACCTTTATCACACTGTTAACTTATATCACACTGGTAACCTGAAACACATCACACCAGTAGCCTGAAACATACTTAACACCAGTAACCTGAAACACATCAACAGCAAAAACCTGAAACACACTGACACCAACATCCTGAAACTCATCTATACAGGGAATCTATTTCAACAAAAGAAACCTGAAACACATCAACAACAGTAACCTGAGACACACAGACCCCGTAACTTGGAACACTCTGACATCAGTAACCTGAAACACACTGACTCCAGTAATGTAAAACAACACAGACACCAGTGATCTAAAACATATAACAGAAACCTCATACACATCCACACTAGAAACACACAGACAAAAAAAATCCTGAAACATATCGACACACACCCACAACCCACAAAAAACCCTGAAACACACCCATACTAAACATATACACCACACCCACACCAGCAGCAAGTCACAAGGACGCTGACTGAACTCACTTTTGCGTTGATCCTCGTGTGGAGGAGGAGGTGACCCAGAAAGGGAGTCGAGCATTGTGCAGGAGCTGCAGCACAAACTGGCGCGGGGGCTGGAGGGTGGGAGGGAGGTGAGGACGGGGGCGGGGACAGCTGGCACAGCACCCACAGCTGCTCACACATGGCCTCCCGCATCTCCGCCACGGGACAGCCCACCAGGAGGTCCATGATGAAATCCGTCAGCGATGGCAACGAGTAGAAGGAGGCTGCCGGACAGACAGAGAGGTCCCTAAAAGGTGGCAGACAATTCCCTTAAGGTGGCATTAGACAGTTCTCTATGGGTGGCAGCAGACAATTCCTAAAGATGGGTGGCAGCAAACAATTCCCTAAAGATGGCAGACAATTCCCTAAAGGTGGTAGACAATTCCCTAAAGGTGGCGTATAATTCCCTAAAGGTGGTAGACAATTCCATAAAGGTGGCAGACAATCCCTAAAGGTGGAAGCAGACGATTCCCTAACATGGAAGCAGACAATTCCTTAAAGGTGGCAGCAGATAATTCCCTCAACGAGGCAGCAGACAATTCCCATAAGGTGGCAGCAGACAACTTCCTAAAGGTGGAAGCAGACAATTCCCTAAACGTAGAAGCAAATAATTCCCATAAGGTGGCAGCAGACAATTCCCTAAATGAGGCAGCAGACAATTCCCTAAAGGAGGCAGCAGACAATTCCCATAAGGTGGCAGCGGATAATTCCCTAAAGGTGGCAGCAGCAGACAATTCCCTAAAGGTGGCAGCAGACAATTCCCATAAGGTGGCAGCAGACAATTCCCTAAAGGAGGCAGCAGACAATTCCCATAAGGTGGCAGCAGATAATTCCCTAAAGAAGGGAGACAATTCCCCTAAGGTGGCAGCAGATAATTCCCTCAACGAGGCAGCAGACAATTCCCTAAAGATGGAAGCAGACAATTCCCTAAAGATGGAAGCAGACAATTCCCTAAAGGTGGAAGCAGACAATTCCCTAAAGGTGGCAGCAGACAATTCCTAAAGGAGGCAGCAGACAATTCCCTAAAGGTGGAAGCAGACAATTCCCTAAAGGTGGCAGATAATTCCCTAAAATTGGCATCATATAATTCCCTAAAGGAGGCAGCAGAAAATTCTGTAAAGGTGGCAGATAATTCCATAAAAATGGCAGAAATTGCCTAAAGGTGCAAGATAATTCTGTAAAGGTAGCAGCAGATAATTCTGTAACAGTGGAAGCAGACAATTCCTTAAAGGTGGCAGATAATTCCGTAAAGGTCACAGTAATTCCCTAGGGGTGATGGCAGACAATTTTCTAAAGATGGCAGATAATTTCCTAGAGGTGGGCAGACAATTCTTTACGGGTTGCAAACAATTCCCTATAAGTGGCGGACAATTCCCTACAGGTGATTCCTTAAAGGTGGCAGACAATTCTCCAAAGGTTGCAGACAATTCCCTAAAAGTGGCAGACAATAACCTACAGGTGGCAGATAATTCTCTGAAGAAGACCATGGGGCAGACCACCATTCCCTGTATGTGGCAGCTGGACAGGTAAGTCCTCAAAGGCAGTTTCGGGGGCTATTTCCTAGAGGCAGCTGCAGGACAGATTAAGGATTTCCAAATGGCGACTGTGTCAGAAACAATTCTCCATAAATCATGCAAAAGACAGACATGAGACAAAAAGATAATACTGCTTACAACCCAGCCCAGCTAACCACAAAGGGCCATATTAGGGCTGTCACTGTACTAAAATCAACTCACAAGTCATTTAAAAAAAAAAAAAGAAAAAAAAAGGCCTCATCCACAAAACCTTTTAAAATACATCCTCTATAAACACATAAGAAATTATATTAAAAAAACTTTCTTCTGCAAAATCTTAGATCAGATGAAAAATGTTGATCCCTTTTCAGAAGTTCAAAGGGTCACAACAGGCGGACATCTCTGAACAAGGTTTTCATAGAGTCTGCTATAAAGTGTTCATGTCTTGCATCTTGCAAGTCCCAACACTCTAAAAGAACAGGTTTCACTGTGACTGGTACATGACATGGAATGCACCATGGGGCTTCTCACCTTTTAAAAGATAAGAATGGGTGTAAAAGGAGTGGCCTGTGTGCAAACAGCACAAGACCATTTCTTCTTTACGGCTGCCACTGGAACATGGTAAAAGTTCTTTCAGGTCTGGACAGATTTGGAAAAGTTAGACAGACATGAAATTCCTTTAAAACTCATCAAAAGAACAGTTAGACAATTTGCTTAGGTCATTAGGTCAAAGAATCCCCCAAACAGCCACCATGGGACAGACACAAACAGAATTTCCTAAGAGCTGTTGAGAATAGACAGACAACAAATTGCCTAAAGGACACAGGAGGATCAGACACTCGGTGATTAACACAACACAGGCCACTGACCAATGAGTTCACTGCGCAGTTGAAGACATGTGACCAGGATCTCCAAGGCTTCACGAGCAATGTTAATGTCTTTGGTGGAGATGACAGTCTGGTGAGCGCACACACCGGCATGTAGACTCTGACAGTCACTGTCGCTGTTGGTGCTGGCTGAGCTGCCTGGTAACACAACACGACACTCTGACATGACGCTCTGCTCACAGTTTGAGGTACAAGCTGATAGCTTGGGGTGACAAAAGGCTAACACAGCTTGACATGATATGGTTAGCATTTTGATGTGAGACACAACACATGACATTCAATTAACAACTCGACATGACACACAGTTTACACAACAGACGCTGGACATGACCCACACTTCATAGTTGGACATGACAATGTCGGATGTGATACACTCTGATAATGTCCAAAAGTTCAACACACTCAACATGTTGCGCAACAATGCACAAATCAACACACACAAAACCTTCATGACAACAAATAACTGCATTTCCGCAGCAGACTGGCAATGCCCCCCTACCTGTGCTGCTCTGTCGGGAGCGATGGCCACAGCCGACCGCCTCTCTGGCTCACGGATTGGCTGGTTGTAACTCAAGAGGTGTAGCCGCCGCTGCTGCCCGCCCCCACGTGACACGCATGAAGCACGACACCGTCTGCACACGAACTCTTGGACGCTCAGCGTCTGTACACCACAGCCATGGAGACATTAGAAAATGCAGCCATGGTAGCAGACCTCCTTCTGGGAAATAAAAAGGTTCATGGCCAACCAAAATTCAACAGGGCAAGGTAAGGTAATGCTGCTTATAGCCCAACCAACTGCAAAGGGCCATATCAGGGCTGTCACCATGTTGAAGTTAACTTACAAGTCATTAGAAAAAGAAAAAAAGAACACCTCATTCACACAACCCTATAAAAGACATCTTCTAAGAAACACATTGGAAATTTTGTTAGACTGTGAGTCTGAGTCCAATCAGAGGCCCTTACCTGTGTCATTTCTTTTTCTTTTAACCTGGCCAGCTGTGCTCAGCATATCATGGGCTCATACAGAAAGACTGAAACTTTACAGCTGAGTCTCATCTTAATAACTGATGCATCTGTAATGGTGCTCCTCCTAAATTTCATGAGCAACACTGCTGGTGTGTGTTTCTCTCTTCCAGGTTGACACCAGGATCTGTTTGAAAGGAACTCCATGGCGCTGCCTCTAGTAACCTCACTGATCATTATATATAACAAAAAATAAAGTTCTCTGGCTCTTCATGCTCTGCTCTCCTTAACTTGATAATAATGACCTCAACTTTAATAGTAATAATAACATAATATTTATAAAGCACCTTGCCAAAGGTTCTAAGCACTGACAATCCACTCTCTAGTGTACACAACAGGTTGCCTATCAGAGTGGTGCAGACTTAAGAGCTACCTGCCAGCGCTTTATTTAGTTGTTTCCCCCTGTGTCATCCAGTCAATGTCATTCACTTTATTTCCTTACTTCCTTCATTCTTTCAATTTCTCATGCGGGGTGCATGCTATGTGTAACATGTCATCCATACCAATGGCCAAAATGGCTTTCTCTTTGGAAAGTTGGTGATGGGATTTTATGTGTGTGCAAGATGTTTAGCATGCATTCACACACAAAACCTCAGTTTATCATTCAAAGGATGATTTGAGAAATGGAGTCAGAACCAACGTAAACTCCAAGAGAAAAATCACTCTGTACTGAAACGCAACCCCAGGATCACCAACACTACAAGTCCGGTGCTCTACCAACTGAGCTATTCTGACCCCGAACTTCAACTTGAACATGGCCCCCATGCCTTGGTGAGTTTGTGTCAAGACTGTTACTGACAGCTACAGGGCTGGTCACTGGGTGGGTGTGCAGATGCTCTCTCACCCCGACTCTGCCAAGTATTGTCATCAGAGGCTGGCTTACCTGATGGTGTCTGGCATATGTTGGATGTGAACACCGCACCAGCCAGTGCAGTGTCTCCTTTGGTGGGGTGCTCTGTGATGACCGCCTACTGATTGCTCTCTAAGGACATGACAAGCTTGCCTGTTGTTATGTATGGGGCTGGCTGGAATCAGCACCATCAGAGACAGGTTAAATTTTTTTTTTTTATCAGCAAGTCCTCCCAAGTGTCTGCTTCAGCATACCAAGATAGATGCACACCAAAACCCCATTTGTGTAAATGATATTACAACACATTCAGAGGATCATCTGGCAAGCTCAATGCATCTGTTTTATCATCTGATGTGACACATGATCACAGTATTGTTCGCCACTAACAATCTAATCACAACATTACTTTTCACTATCAACCACACAATTGTGTTCGCTGTAATACCACTGCACTACAGCCAGAATGACCCATCTCAGCACGCTCTCCACAATGATGACCATGCTGATGATGATGCCATAGAGCTCCACTTTGGTCCGAAGTTTTACGGCACAAAATGGTGCGCTGCTCTGACCTGCTTCTATGTCACATCACAACAGGCACCACTGAACTCCACCAAAGTGACTCCCACAGCAGATCTTCTAATGGGTCACCTCAAGACAACCTACTACTGGCAGTTCACTGTGAACTGCTGGAGCTGGGACTGTGCCAAGACAACGCTGGATGCAGTTGTGTAAGTGACCACTGAAAAGAGCAGAGTGGGAGTGATGCCAATGGCATTGTGCATAAGATAAGTGACAATCATACATTAAAATGTGTTTAAGGCAAGCTGACCAACCTGAATGGCCTGACTAGCGGTGGATTTTTGGGACCTGAGGGGGGTGTGGGCGGGATTTGGAGGGGGAGGGGGAGCTGATGGCGGCACCGGCTCTGGTGAGAGTGCTGCTGGGACTGTTGGCCCCTCCTCCGTCACCCCCAGTCCACACAGCAGGTATCTGTATAGAGGGTGACAGTTAATGTAACATTTACATAATTATCATATGTAAATCCTGCTTGCTCCCCTCTCCTCTGTCACCCCCAGTCCACACAGCAGGTATCTGTATAGAGGGTGACAGTTAATGTAACATTTACATAATTATCATATGTAAATCCCTGCTGCTCGCCCCCTCCTCTGTCACCCCCAGTCCACACAGCAGGTATCTGTACAGAGGGTGACAGTTAATGTAACATTTACATAACTATCATATGTAAATCCCTGCTTGCTCCCTCCTCTGTCACCCCCAATTCACACAACAGGTATCTGTATAGAAGGTGATACAGATTTAATTAACATTAACATAATTATCATATGTACATCCCTGCTCACCCCCCCCCTCCTCCATCACTCCCAGTGCATACAGCAGGTATCTGTACAGAAGGTGACAGAATTAACATGAACATAATCATCACATGTAAATCCCTGCTCACGCCCCCTCCTCCATCACTCCCTGTCCACACAGCTGGTATCTGTACACAAGGCAAAATATGATTAACATAGGATTTACGTCATTCTCATGCACAGCATTACTGCTGCATTCCTGCCTCATCACCCTAAACCACATGAAAAATGACACACAATACAGACACAGACACAGAGGACACGCCTGGCACTTCGCAGACAGAAAATGTAACCTGACACAGACAGGACACACCTGGCACCTCACAGACAGGGAGAACACACCTGGCACCTCACAGACAGAAAAAGTAACATGACACAGACAGAGAGGACACACCTGGCACCTCACAGACAGAAAAAAACATAACATGACACAGACAGAGAGGACACACCTGACACCTCACAGACAGAAAACATAACATGACACAGACAGAGAGAGGACACACCTGACACCTCACAGACAGAAAACATAACATGACACAGACAGAGAGGACACACCTGGCACCTCACAGACAGAAAACATAACATGACACAGACAGAGAGGACACACCTAACACCTCATAGACAGAAAATGTAACACAACATAGACAGAGAGGACACACCTGGCACCTCACAGACAGAAAATGTAACATGACACAGACAGGGAGGACACACCTGGCACCTCACAGACAGAAAATGTAACATGACACAGACAGAGAGGACACACCTGGCACCTCACAGACAGAAAATGTAACATGACACAGACACAGACAGGGAGAACACACCTGGCACCTCACAGACAGAAAATGTAACATGACACATACACAGACAGAGAGGACACACCTGACACCTCACAGACAGAAAATATAACATGACACAGACAGAGAGGACACACCTTGCACATCACAAACAGAAAATGTAACACAACATAGACAGAGAGGACACACCTGGCACCTCAGACAGAAAATGTAACATGACGCAGACAGAGGACACACCTGGCACCTCACAGACAAAAAATGTAACACGATACAGACACAGACACAGAGGACACACCTGGCCAGCTGCAGGCAGATGGTAGTAACCCCCTGGCGGATCTCATAGTTGATGTCGGCGGGCAGAGCCTCTCGGGCTGCAGCACATTGACCACCACGCTCAGCCCCCCATTGGTCAGGAACTCTTCACAGAAGCTCCGCCTCTCGGCTTGGGCCCCGCCCTCCTCATGGGTGGGCATCAGCTTGCCGCTCAGCACCTGTGCAACAGTGTGAAGGGACATAGTCAACATGTTGGCATGGTGCAGCGCAAATATCGGGTTGCCTGTCCCCCAGCGAGATATATTTGTGAGCCCAGGCATCATTAATTGATAGCGACTCAAATGTTAAGTGGATTAACTGAAATGGAGCCAGTCATTATGTGGGCTAAAGGAATACATGACTGCAATCGATTAAGACATTATGTGAGCTAAAATTTGGTGCACTTCAGATCTGCAATTTTGCTGTTGTCATAGTTGTTGGTAACAGCCAGTTCGTCTATCACTCAAAGCAATTAACCTGACACTGTGGCACATTTCACCACAGAGACTGAAGGGAGAGGTCAGCCTACCTCCAAATTATACAGGACCCTGAAGGCGGACATGTCAGGGGCTGTGCTGTCAAACAGCATGTTGATGATATCACGGTTGCTGCTCTTGTTGCAAGTGGCGGCGGCGGGATTGGGGGACTTGCGAGGACTGCCTGACTTTGCACTAGACACATCCTCTGTTGATGATGTCTGCTTCAAGTTCTGCAAACAGAAAGGTGCAGGGACTTAAGCCCTCCCCCCCTGAACATTCAAACCAATCTGGTTAACACACAGCCTTGTATGCCCTTGAGCCACATACAGAACTTTCACCTGAGAATTCAACACAAGCTAAACCTTGGCCACAGTATAGTTGGGTAACACACAGCCTTATATGCCCTTGAATCACACACTGAACTTTTACTGAAAATTCAGCACAAGCTAAACCTTAGCCACAGTATAGTTGGGTAACTCACACACTGGTATGCCCCCCGAGTCACACACACAGAACTTTCACTGAAAATTCAGCACAAGCTAAACCCTAGCCACAGTAAAGTTCGGTAACATACCACCTCATTTGCCCTTGAGTCACACACAGAACTTTCACTGAGAATTCAACACAAGCTAAACCTTAGTCACAGTATCCCCCCCCCCCCCACCCCCCCCACACAAACAGCACAGACTGAGGCCATGTGGGTAGTGACTACACTTCTAACAGTGCCTGAAAAAGAATCAAACTCTTCACACACTTAACCCAATGACTGCCCTTGCACAAACGGCGTTCGAGGTGGTTTCTGGAAGGCTGTGTGCCGCATATCATAATTTCATCATCAAAATTCGGCGATTTAAAGAAGGGAGAATAACAAAGTGAATGTACTGAGTAACAGTTTACATAACAGTCTTCATACACACAGTGAAATCAGTATCAAATCCAAAAACAAGTAGCTGTTGCTTTGTACACTGAAAACAATATTTGGTCCCAAAATCAACTAACAATGTCCTCAAAGCAGTTCTGTTCTGAACGTGACAGTACATTCACTTTGTTACTATTCCCATTTCCAACATATGCACTGCCTGCAAAAACTGCAGATCCTAAAGAGACGGGAAATGAAGCATCTTAAGCAGGCTTGTAACAGACCAGTGATGCTGGACTCGACCAAAGGCACACCTGTGGTTCAGAGTGTACGGCTCCAGAAGCCAACTGCCTTGACAGACCCAGCAAACTGACCTTGTGACTTAACGAGTCGAGGGACTCCAGGACAGCAGGGTCTGTGGGAATCAGCATCAGCAGCTTTTGGACGCGCTTTGTGATCCTACACACACACACACACACACACACACACACACACACACACACACACACACACACACACAATACACACATACACACACACACACACACACACACACCATTTTCCTGCATATCATGACAACATATCGAACACCTTACAAAATGCAATACTGCCACACTCAGTGTAGCAATCTATCACTATCATTCTTTTTTTCACACCGAGGTGCGACTATCACAATGAATTTCACTCATGAATGATGAATTCTGAACTTTTTCCAAACTTTCCCCCTTGCATCCCACCACCACCACCCCTACCCCCCGCACAACCTGTCAACTCCCACCCCTCCTGATCCCAACGTCATCTCCAGCCCCACCCCCCCCCCCCCCCCCCAAAAAAAAAAATTGAAAAAAAAGAATAAACAACAATATCCCACTTTCAAGAATAACATTACCTGTTCAACTGAAGAAAAACAAAAGCCATTAACAGAAAAATAAACTAAGCATATGCAGTATATCAATTTACTGTAAATATTGAATGATGTTTCCACATTTCAAAAAAAAAAACTAAAAAAGTCACAGAAAAAAATTACAAATACTAGGTTTGTTTTTTTTCGCATTATTTCGAAGACATCTGCATTGTAACAGGCAAAGAGAAAAAGAGAGAGAGAGAGAGAGAGAGAGAGAGAGAGAGAGAGAGAGAGAGACAGAGAGAGAGTGGAAAAGAGAGCAACAGGAAGGGTGAGATTGGGGGGCAGTGGGAGAGAGAAAAAAAAGAGAGGGGGGGGGGGGGGTTAAGAAAAGAGATGAGAGAGAGAAAGACTGATTGATTGATAATCTTTGTTCTTGATTGATTGACTGATTTATTGATAATCTTTGTTCCCAATGGTATCAGATAAGCAAAAAGAAAGACTGACTGACTGATCAACTGATAATCTTTGTTCCTAACCGTAACAGATAAGCAAGAAGACGCTTTTTTTTCCACCTGCCCCCTGTCCCTCCAGAGAGTAAGAGAGACAGGATGGGAGAATAACAGAGAGGATGGGAGAAAAAGATACAACTGAAAAGCGAGCAGAAAAGCAAGGAGCAACACAGACTGACAGACAGACAGACAGGCAGACAGACAGACAAAGAGACAGAGAACTGACTTGGGTTCATCCAGTTCACTCAGCTGTACAACATGTGGAACACCTCTCCTCCCTTTGCCATCACCACACCGGGCAACATCTTCTCCTGCCCACAGATTACATGCTTTGAAAGACTGGCCCGGGGGAACAATTTTGAACCTATAGGAGAGACCCAAGGAGTTCGAGTGTTTGTGACCAGCACGGGAGAAGTTACACAACTCTAAAGACAGACAGCCTCCTCCTCACTACCATTATCATCATCATTGTCACCATTTTTGTTGCTGTCATCATCATTGTCATGGCTGTGTCACTCTTGGCTACGCCTTTTCCCATGCTGTCATAATAATAGCTATCATCATCGTAATCACCTTCACAAACATCTTTGCAATCTAACAGATCATCACTATCATTATCATTCTTTTTTTTTCACCTCCATTGGTCACAGAATCTGCCACACATCATCGTCATTACAGGTAACACTGTCAGCCTCGTACGAAAGGCCTCATCATCACTACACATGTGTTTGGCAACTAAAAGATTGTCACATTTCCAGTCAACATATCCCTGTCATCATGGTCAACACTAATGTAATGTCCCAGCTGTCAGCGAAGTGTTCTGGTCATCAGCAAGATCACCCATCATCATCATCATCATCATCATCATACAGCATACCTTTTCCACCACTTCCAGCATCACACAGTTGGTCATCACCATTACTGAACACATCTTCTGCCAACACATCACCTTACAGGTAAAACAAATCTCCCTCTGTCTCTCTCTCACATGCATGAGAAAATGCATATGCATATGCACTCATGTGCACAATTATACATGTACATACAGACACATGTATCTATATACCACATATGCACTCATATGCGCAAACAACATTTGTACACAGGTATGCACATACTGACACATGTTTGCACGCACAAATGCATGTACACACTCTTTCACAACACACACACACACACACACACACACACACACACACACACACACACACACACACACTGTATGATGAGTACTGCAAGCTTCCTTACCTGCTCAAACTCAAAGTTTTGTTTGGAGGTAGCAGCAGAAGCAGCAGTCTGGAACAGAGGCACCCCAGCACATACAGAGCTTAATCTAGGATTTTTGAAAACGGGGGGGGCATTCCCCCCCCCCCCCCCCCCCCCCCCCCCCCCCCCCCCCCCCCCCCATATAAAAAAAAAGGGGGCACCCCCCCTCCCGCAAACTCCGGCACAGAATATTGTTTACTTGTCATTAGCAATTAATCTATAAACTGCATAAATATAAAAAAACAGAAAACAAAAGAAACTGATGCTTCAACTTTGAGCGCCAAATATAGATGTTTCTTGTTGACAACAGGATTCAACATTCAACAAACGGACACTTTAAACAGTTTTGTATGGACCAAAAACACGTGAAAGCAGGTCTTCTTTCTTTACCCTGTTACACATGCACCTGGGTATAAATAAGGGAGTGGGTGAGAGACAAAAGGCCAGGGAGGGGTGGAGGGGGGTAGACCAATATTAGATGATCTGCACCAGGCCTTGATCTCAGTTGTAAAGGGCCATGCTGCCTCACAGGCTGACACTGGAAACCGATCTTACAACACTCGAACATATCGTGAAAAAATTCAGTCTTCATAAAGAGAGATCTTCACGGGAAGGTGCACAGACCTGTAGTTCACAACAGGAAACAAATGTTCACAACTTCTCACTGTGTGACAATCATGTCAATGCATGGAAGAACAATTGAATTTCTGCTCTGACTATCCCTTACAATGGTCAAATGCCATGTTGATACTACAAAAGAAAAGGCTTGTGACTCTTATGAGATGGCATTTCTTAGACAACACACACACGCAGGGAGGGGTGGAGGGGGGGGTATACACACACACACACACACACACACACACACACACACGCTAAAAATGACTTATTTGAAAAACAGTCAAGTCAAGTCAAGTAAACTTTATTATCTCAATTGAGAAATTAATTTGTGTTCACACACATTGACAGCAAATAAACAATAATTTAGCCACATACCCATTTTCTCACATATGACATACATTCATATAGAGGAATCTGGATTTCAATTAAACATCTTCATTAAACGGCTGTCAGTCAGCTCTGTCAGGCCGAAGTTTTGTGGCAATGCAGTCATAAGATAGTCACGTGACGCCCACCCTACTTCCGATTACGGAAGATGCCGAAGATCGTGTACTGTCCGTCATTCAACGAGGCCTGCGCGCAAGGCAACCCCAGGGAACCTGGCGCTAGCGGGGAAGGTAGGGCGGGCATTAGAGTCTGACATGGTAAGTATACTTAGCCAAACAGGGAGTATAATACAAACTCCCCATTTTGGCGTCGTATACTATACCATGTCAGACCATAGCAGAATTTAAAGGAATAGGAGGAGGGCCGAGCGCCCTAATGGTTCCTGGGTTAACTGTTATGGCTGCATTGGCCGCCACAAATGAAAACCCCTTAGAACCATCAGCCCTGGTCATGCGGATGTCCCTTAGATAAAAGTTTATGAAAGGGTTCTCCGAACGCCAGTAGGCTGCCTCCAGAGATGGCACACGGGGACAGAGTGCTGGAACGCTGTGGACATGGCCAACGCTCTGACCTCGTGGGCTCGAGGGGAAAGGGCTGGAGGTCTTTGTGGGCCTGGGCATAGGCAGATTTGATAGTATAGAATAGCCACCTAGAAATCGAGCCCGCCGAGATGTCTTTCTTGTGTTGGGGTTGATGGAAATAAGGAGGCTTCTCTGAGAGGAACGCCTGGGGTGGGAACGCTCCCAGTAGTATCTGAGGCACCTAGAGGGTCATAGGTCCATGTCCCCGCTGCCTTCGCTGCCTAAGATATCCGCTAGGGAGCGGATAACCAGGAAGGAGAGGTCGTGCCCGGTTCCTGGTTCTTCGCTAAGAACTCAGGCAGGAACTTAAGCGAGACCGATCCGTCTCTGAGAAAGGCGATGTCCCGAGGGTCACAACTGAGGACCTGAATCCCACTTCGCCTCCTGGCTGAGGCCAGGGAGAGAAGGAAGGTGGTCTTGAAGGGGAGAATGACAAAGGGATAGCACGGAGGGGCTCGAAAGGGGGGTTTCTGAGGGAGTCAAGAACCAGAAAGAGGTCCCACATGGGAGCGCGCCTAGGGGACTGAGCTTCCCGTAGGGCCACCCCCCCCCGAGATAGTTCTCTAAGGAGAAAGTTATTGTCGAATGATGGGCCGCCCAGCTGTCAGATGGTGGTGCCTACGGCCGATCTGTAGCCCCGAATGGAACTAGCAGAGAGCTTTCGAGAGATGAAAGGTGGGATAGGAAATTGCCTATCTGGTGGGATAGGAACTTGCCTATGTGGATGTTGGAGGGGAGGAGGTAGGGGACCGAGTTAGCCGTGCACCACGTGACCCATCTCTCTCATCGCGGTGGTCGCAATTTGGCTGGCATAGAAGCCAAGCGTGTAGGCGAAGCATCTGGGGATGGAGTGAGGGAGGCCCGAGCGAGGTTGTCTGAGTAAGTCCCACCAAGGGGCTAGCTGGAGAGGGGGAAACGTGAGTGAGGGACCTGAGGTCCGGGAACCACAACTGAGTCGGCCACCACGGGGTTATGAGGATGAGTTTGGGTCTCTCCAGCCTGGCCTTCCTGATCACTTTGTGAAGTATGGGGAAGGGGGGAAAGGCGTAGGCGAGGAGTCCCGTCCAGGGGAGGGAGAGAGCGCATCGACCGCGTACGCTCGGGGGTCCGGGAGTGGAGAGACATACATGGGGAGTCGATGGTTGTACCGGGTCGCAAATAGGTCGACCATGGGCTTGAACCAGTGTTCCCAGACGGTGGTTAGTGTCAGCTTGTTCAGGGTCCACTCTGTGTGCAGAAGGGTCCCTGACCGGCTGAGAGTGTCTGCCAGGATGTTGCGTGTCCCCGCTATGTGTCTCGCACGGAGGGTGGCTCCCCGTGCGTGGCACCAGCGAAGGAGGGCCTCTGTCCGTAGAGGCCGATGGAGGAGTGAGCCCCCCCCCCCCCCCTTTTGTTGATGTAATGGGCTACCGACGTGTGTCCGTGAGGAGGAGAACCAGTCGGTGAGAGATAGATGTTGGAAGTGGAGGAGGGCCAGCCTGACCGCTTCCAATTCTAATATGTTGATGTGGAGGCGAGCCATCTGTGCGTCCCACATCCCCGAGGCATGACTGTCCCCCAAGTGGGCCCCCCAGCCCGAGTTGGAGGCGTCTGTGTATAGTTCGAGGGACTGTGTTGGGAGAGAGATCGGAACGCCTTCGTGAAGAGGAAGGGTGCCAGGGAGAGGCCAAAGGGGAGAGCTTGAACTGGAACACTCGAGCTTGCCAGACAAACCGGAGGTAACGTCTGTGCGCCGGGTGAATAAGGATCTGGAAGTACGCATCTTTCAGATCTATGGAGGTAGCCCAATCTACGTGATGGATGGAGTCTCTGATCTGGGAGGGCGTGTCCATCTTGAACTAGGTATGTCTGAGGAACTTGTTGAGGGGAGAAAGGTCAAGGATGGGCCTCCATCCCACCGAAGGTTTGGGGATCACGAACAGGGTGGGAGTAAAACCCGGGGTGGGGCTGGAAAAACTTCGGTGATGGCCCCTTTCTGAGGAGTTCGAGGACTTCCAGGCGAAGGGCGTCCGCCTGGGCAGGTGGGGGGGTCGCTGGGGGGGAGGAGGAGAGGAGAGCGCATGAGGGGAGGACGACGGTGAGCCCACGGTAGGCGAAACCCGTCCTGAAGAACCGACACTACCCAGGGGCTGAGGCCCATACGTCGCCACTGGCAGGCGGCCGGGAGAGGGTTGCCCGCCAGGGGAGCCGATGGTCCAGATGGGGGGAAGGGGAAGAGTGGGGCCGGTGCCTTGCTGGGCAGGTTGGGCAGCTCCATGCGCACTACGGGAGTGTCCTCCAGTCACCGGCGGGGCCGTGCTTGCTGGCCAAACCAAAAATTTTGGCGAGGTTTAGGTTTAGGCCTCTGTGAGTTAAGTGGCCGCTTGGGGGGCCTGGAAAGGCGTGGCTGAGGCCGGGGGGCAAAGGACGCCGCCTGCTTGCGTTCCTCGAGCGAGAGAGACATAGCCTAGGTGGAGTGCTCGCCAAAGAGCGAGTGATCCTGGCCCGGGACACATCGTAGGGATGCCCTGAGTGCCGGGGAGAGTGAGGAGCGTGCAAGCACCGCGCGTCTCTAGCCACTAGCAGACAATTAAAATGGCTGTTGCTGCGCTGTCCGCCGCAGCCGCCAAGTGATGCGATATCCTGTTAACTAGGTGTCGCATAAAGGGGTCGCTGAATAAGCGAGGTTCGTCCTGGTGTGGTTCGGAGTTTGTATCCGAAGGCACTGGGACGGCGCCGTCATCCCCAGGCCAGAGTACCTCCGCCCTCTGCAAGAGCATGCTAAGCATGCCCTGCAGGTAGGCATGCCCTGCAGTGGTGTGTAAGATGCCCATCAGGCGACAATCTGATTGGGAGATGGCCCACTCCCTGGTAACGGGATGTCGGCAAAGAGGGAGGCAACTGGGTGCTTCCTGTGGGTCCCAAGTAGGGCGCCGAAGGGGGCCGCATTGGGTGCCGGGGGCAAGTCTTGACCGGCGTGGGGACGGCGTCTGCACCCCTGGCGCGTTTTGCCGGACTCTCCCACAGCGAAGTGAGTGACTGAGGTGCGACAATTCTGAGTCTGGAGTATTGGGCTGGGGGCAGCCCAACGATCTCAGGGAAGGCCAAGATCGGCAGAGGGAGGGGCGTCCCTCGACACGAAGTCCGGTCGAAACCGTTCAATGGTGTGGATGTCATAAAGGGATGAGAAGAAGTCCTCATCGTAGTCGTCCTCAGGCTGTGGGGAGTCAAGTTCCTGGAAGGGAGGTCTTCCTCAGGGGGCAACTGCGCGGGTGCGCGAGGGTCCCGCCCTGGTAGGGTGGTGGCGGGGGGAGGGGGGGATGGCGGGACCCCTCGTGGCTCTATGCTCGGCAGACGGGCTGGGGTGGGAGAGCCCGGACTGCCGATCGGACAGCGCCCGAGGTGGGAGACCCAGGTCGACCCAAGTCTGCGAGGTTGGGTGCCACAATCGACCAAATTGTTGTTCAGGTTGGGTGTGTGTATTGAGCCACTGGTCCCTCTCGGGGGCATAGAGCCACTGGTCCCCGGGGAGATAAGCGGGCTGTGGCGGCCCAGAGTACTGTGCAGGGACTCGCCGGGGACCGGGGTAAACTTGGGCAGCAGGGGGGGGGGGGGAATAGTAATCGACCCTGGTATGTGGTTTCCCCCCGGAGCGTGCCGGGTCCCAGTGGGAATGGGACAGGTTACCCGTGTCCCGCTGGTAGATCCTCCCCCCGGAGGAACGGGACCGAGGACGTTGCCCAAATGGGGGCCGAGTAGGTCGGACCCCGAACGTCCTGAACCCCTAGGGGAACCTGCGACGGGCGAGCGGGGTTGTGGTCGGCCGTCTTGTGTATGTTCACAACCGGTGGATGCACTCGGTGTTCCCATACGCCCAGAGTTATGGACATGTGCATGGTCGTGCCAAGACGTGTGGCCATAAAACTGCGTCCGGAGATAACTGACGCTCCTCGTGCAGGGGTGTTGGCTGCACCTGCACGGTGGGGGAGAGCGTCGTGAGACGGCGAGTCCGGATGGGGGGGGGGAAGTGGACCCGCGCGTCCCCATAAGTGCGAGTGACGGGTGGGGGTTCCAGCCCAGCCCAGGCCGTCACCCGTGCCTGTCCGCGGCCCGGCAAAGGTCCCCGGGGGCCGGGGGTCGCGTGACTCGGCATAGTAGTAAGGATGTCTGACTGACTATGCGCAGGAAAGCTAGAAGGCAGGGTGGCTGGGGGAGAAGCGGAATCCCGCTCGGATTTCTTGGCTAGACGGGGTCCCTTAAGGGGGGCCTTGCCCTTAGATTTTCCTGGGCAGGTTGAACGAAAGGCACTTAGAAATCGCAGCCGGTTGCCTTCTAGCTTTCGAACGCAACGGTCGTGCGTCCGTCGGTCGGGGGTAGGAGGGAGACTCCCGCGTCCCCTCCGCGGGAGGGACGTCTCCGTCTACCGCGGCCGGCCGTTCTCCCAAGGAGAGGACGGTTCGCTCGGGTTGGAACCAACTCGTGGGTCCTCCGGGAATGTGAGCGAACTCTGAACGTCAGAGTTATTGCTCGACCCAGCCGAGTCCTTCACCATATTGGGCGATGGCGCCGAGCGAAAACCGGAGCACACGATCGTAAACGGGAGACACGACGGTCGATCGAGGAGGATAACCAAGTCGACCGATCGATCGTGCGCACACAATAAAATAAAAATGTAAACAACGCACACAATGGAATATATACAGGTAAACAAGTCCGTACAGGGACACAAAGCGCAGCAGAAATGAGCGAAACAGTGCGTGAGAAGCGACCGTGGCGTGGGCCCAAGTGTGCTGAGTAACGCCACGTGTAAATACATGACGCCGGTCGATCGCGATCGTTAAGGACACGAAGGCGAGCGAGAATTGTGACAACTGAAAGAAAGGGGTGCAAACCAATTGAGGAAGCAAATTCAGGGCGAAAAAAAACACGTAAAATACCGAGGGTTAGAAGTTGGTGCACAAGAGAGGGAGACCGGCGCAAAACAAGATGGCGACGAGACCGGCTCACGATCGTCGCGCGGGAGGTTGTGAAAACCGGAGCACACGATCGTAACACGACGGTCGATCGAGGAGGGTATATACAGGTCGATCGACCGTGCGCACACAATAGCAATATAACACAATGGAAATATAAAGTAAACAAGCTCGCACAGTGACAGAAACGCAGTAGCGATGAACGAAAACCGTGCGTGGGCAACGACAGTGGCGTGAACCAAAAGTGCTGAGTAACCACGTGTAACAGCAATGCCGAAGGGCGATGCGATCGCCACGCACACGACGCCGATCGAAAAAAAATGGCAATGAATGGGAGGGGTGTAAACAAATGTAGGAAGCAATTTCCGAACGACAAACCACGTGTAATTGCGTGGGCTAGAAAGCTGGTGCGACAAGGAATGGAGACTGGCGCAAAACAAGATGGCGACGAAACCGACCCGCGATCGTCGCAGATGAGATAGTGGAATCGTGATACAAGTAACGGCGAGATTAGAAATCGGAATTTAGGGGCAAAAGGCCGTAAAGGCGAGTGAGAATGCAAGGCCGATGGACAAAGGGAGGCCGAGAAAAACGCGAGGGACGTGGCGATGGAAAATGCCGATCAACCTCGAACCGGTTACGCAAATAGACAAGAACGGGAGCACCACGATCGCGAGAAAAAATTTCAGCGAATAAGGTTAGATGCTAGCCCATCCGATAACCTCACACGTCAAGATATAAGCGGAAGCCACAGATAAAAATGAGTACAGAGTGCAAACACAGCAATCTTACACAAAGGCAAAGTATAGGCGAGACAGAGCACAAGACTATCTTGCTTGGGCGACAGGCGAAGTAGAATGACGGACAGTACACGATCTTCGGCATCTTCCGTAATCGGAAGTAGTAGGGTGGGCGTCACGTGACTATCTTATGACTGCATTTGCCACAAAACTTCGGCCTGACAGAGCTGACTGACAGCCGTTGATTCAACACGTTCTACTTCAGCACCTTTGATAAAAAGTGGTGGTACAGCTTTTGGATTCTTTCTGAAATCAATCAACATTTCTTTCGTTTTTGTTACATTCAGATCAAGATAGTTATGACTGCACCAGTCAACAAATCTTTGAACCTCCTTGAAGTAAACAGAATCAGAGTTGGAGAGATCCACAAGTGCTGAGTCATCTGAATATTTAATGTACAAAGTTGAATCACTTCTGAACAATCATTTGTGTACAGAGTAAAAAGCACTGGTGATAAAACAGTACCCTGGGGTACATGTTCCAGAATGGGTAGGTTTAATTCAATAAAGAACTCACTTGTTCAAAATCTGATACCAGCCATTTTTTCCTTCAACAAATATGCACACAAAAAAAAGTTATAACCGACTACGGATAGGTCTATCATTCTTCCAAACAGGGACAGGTCATTCCACAAAGGTCGATGACAGCACCACAGTGTAAGGGAAATAATCCCTCACAGAACTGATGTGTTGTGAGGAGAGACTGGCTGCACAGAGGGATGTTAATGGAGCAATCACCAAAACAGTGAACAACGATGAATCAGAAGGATCTTGCAACAAAAGCCATGGGTGGATGGAGCATAAGCTCAGGATAGATTCACTTTCACTGTCATCAAGTTGTCACTGTGTACAGACCAGTCCATACAGCCACACCACATCTGCTATACCAGGATTCCACAGTGCGCAGGGGGTACAGATGGATGACTGAATCAATGAACAGCTCAGCTGGAGAGAGTGGTTAACTCATGATGCTGGTGATCATGGGGTTGCAGGTTCAAATCTCTGCTGGGCAGCTTCAGTACAGGTGGATTTTTCCCTCTGCGTTAGCATTGCTTTTGACACCATTTCCCCCAAAATCCTTCAAATGAGACTAAACCAATGTTCTATGTGTGGACACATGCAAAAGACTTTGTGTACGAGTAAAATTCCTTTACTAACCCTTAAAAGGAAAGACCAGTTGGCCACTGGTATGGACTGACACATATACTCAAAGCATGCATCCCCTGGAAAAAAAACAAAGGAAATAAGCGGAGGTCTGACTATATGGTATTTGACTGAATGACACTGAAAATGTACGATTTGCACCAGCAGTAGCTCTTCATTTGGCTCTACCCACATAAGGAGCTTGTTGTGTAAATGACAACACAGTTTAGAAAGCGCTTGGAGCTTGGTCTCTAACCACAAATATGTCCTATCTCAGTATTATAAAAAAAAAAAAAAGAAGAAGAAAAGCTTTGAGAAGAGGGCCTCATGCACTAAGCAGACGCCCGACACCCTGGTCTGGCTTCAGGACATATGGAAGGAACATGCCCAAGGATCACCATGACCTCGCCTGCCATGAGGAACTGAAAGGAAAGAAAAGAAAGTGTGTGGCTCCCAGCCCCCCCATTTGACTCAACACAACTGCCCTCCCCTCCATCACCTCCACCCAGTCTCCCTTCCCAACCCCTCTTCCTCCACCACCCATTCCCCCAAGCCCTACCCTATAACAGAATAATAACTGTTGTGCTGTGTCTCTATACAGGGGAGAATATGACACAGAACAGAGAAGTCCACACCACTTAATCCAAACTTCCATCATTGACCACATCCATAACGGGACTGGAGAACACTGGCAGCTCTGACCAGCATGACTTCACGTGATCCCATAAACATGACCCCCCACACACACACACACACACACACCTCCATCCTAACTTCTCCCAGTAAAGATGGTGAGCTGCTGAAGCAAGGGCACCACATCTACCTGGAGCCTCCCAAGTGTGGGAAGAAAAAGGGTGACAGAAGGGAAGGGGAAAGGAAGATCAGACCAGGATGCTTGGGGAGAGAGACAATCTGGGGGATGCAGGACGACAAGGATGATACAGAAGGAGGGAAGACCTGGAGAGGGGTGTGAGGAGCATAGGGGATGATCCGGAGGACGCAGGAACAAACCGATGACAAGGAAGATCCATGACAGGTAGGACATAAAAAATCTGGAGGCAGGTCGACAGATAGGCAATGGGCTCTAGGACTGCGACAGAGCAATGTGGTTCTGTTCACAAAAAAACGCACTTTGTAGAGTGGGGGTGAAGTCAGCGACAGGACAGCAAAAGGAGAAACATAAAATAAATAAATGAAAAAAATAAATTCAAACAGGCAAGAAAGACGATAATCGAAGCCAGGGAGGACAACTCACCTCTGGTAGTTTGGTGGGGGTGGGGGGAGAGAGAGGAGGAGGTGGCGACGGAGGCAGCGCCCAGTCGCACCTGCACCACCTGCCGTCATGAAGCTCCAGCTGGTGCAGCAGCTTGTGGTCCTTGGTCACACACACAGCTGCACACACACATAACACATGCACATATGATTATACAGATGCCATGCACACAGCTACACACATACAGAAATTAGATGCCATGTACACAATATGCATACACACAACACATCCACACCATACCCATACCTCCAACATATACTCCAACACAGACAAAAAAAAAAATACACATATCACCTCCACACAATGCATAAACAAAATGCCACACCACCACCACCACCCATTATTACATATGACACAACAACACAAAACACCACCAGTTTATATCTTTATGGATCTGAATGTATTACCAGTTTACATCAGCATGGATCTGAATACATCAGTCACCTGTTTATCATCAGCATGGATCTGAATGGATCACTCACCAGTTTATCATCAGCATGGATCTGAATACATCAGTCACCTGTTTATCATCAGCATGGATCTGAATGGATCACTCACCAGTTTATCATCAGCATGGATCTGAATGGATCACTCACCAGTTTATCATCAGCATGGATCTGAATATATTTCCAGTTTATCATGAGCATGGATCTGAATATATTTCCAGTTTATCATCAGCATGGAACTGAGTGGAACACTCACCAGTTTATCATCAGCATGGATCTGAATGGATCACTCACCAGTTTATCATCAGCATGGATCTGAATGTAGTCCTGAGTCTGGTTCAGTCCACTCAGGATCTTCTGTCGTAGGGAGCTGAGACTTTCGTTACTATGACACTGTAACCCACAGGACACAACAAAGTGATGTGTTACACTGTAACCCACAGGACAAAAATGGGGAGTTTTTTATTATACTCCCTGTTTGGCTAGTATACTTACCATGTCAGAGAGCGTAGCATTCAATGGCAGTCAGTCAGCTCTGCCAGGCTGAAATTTTTTGTGGCCAATGCAGTCATTAGACAGTCACGTGATGCCCACCCTACTTCCGCCCACGGAAGAAGCCGGTGTCCGCTTCTTGTACCTCATTCAGTGAGGCCTGTGCGCAAGGTAAACCTGAAAACCTTGGTGCTAGAGGGGAAAGTAGGGCAGGCATTAGAGTCTGTCATGGTAAGTATACTAGCCAAACAGGGAGTATAATAAAAACTCCCCATTTTGGCAACATATACTATACCATGTCAGACCATAGCAGAATTGAAAGGAATCGGAGGTGGGCCGAGGGCCCTAGAGGTTCTTGGGTCAACCGATATGGCTGCATTGGCCACCACAAAGGAGATCCCTTTAGAACCGTCAGCCCTGGTCATGCAGATATCTCTTAAACAAAAGTTTATAAAGGGGGGTTTTCGGAACGCCAGTAGGCTGCCTCCAGGAGATGGCGCAAGTGGACAGAGTGCTGGAACGCTGCGGAAGTGGCCAGCGCTCTGGCCTCATGGGCCCAGGGAGATGGGACTGGAAGATCCTTGTATGCCTGCGCGTAGGCAGATCTCACCATACTGGAAAGCCACCTAGAGATAGTGCCAGCCAAGATGTCTTTATTAGTAACGGGGTTGATAGAAATAAGGAGACGTCTCTGGGGAGGAGCACCTGGGGCGCGAGCGTTCCCAGTAGTATCTCAGACACCTGGAAGGGCACAGGTCCATGTCTC
Organism: Conus betulinus; assembly: GCA_016801955.1. Classification (NCBI taxonomy): domain Eukaryota; kingdom Metazoa; phylum Mollusca; class Gastropoda; order Neogastropoda; family Conidae; genus Conus; species Conus betulinus. The sequence goes on along the minus strand of JADBJO010000268.1, from coordinate 680,428 downwards.
CCCCCACTCTCCCCTCTTCCTAAGATATCTGCTAGCAAGCAGATGACGAGGGAAGGAGAGGCAGTGCCCGGCTCCTGATTCTTGCCAAGAACTCTGGAAGGAACTTCAGAGAAACAGAGCCATCCCTGTGGAAGGCGATGTCTCTAGGATCCCCGCTGAGGGAATGAATCTCACTTCGTCTTCTGGCCGAGGCAGGGACAAGGCGAAAGGTGGATATGAAGGAGAGAAGGTCAAAGGAAAGGGTGACTATGGGCTCGAAAGGGGGTTTTCTGAGAGTGTATAGCACAACAGAGGGTCCCAACGGGGAATGCGCCTAGGGGACTGAGCTTCCCATAGGGCCACCCCCCCTTAGATACCTCTCTGAGAAGGAAGTCGTTCTCAAAAGAAGGGCTGCCAAGCTGAAGTCATGAGAATCACGATGAGCGTGAAAATCATTAAAATGCTAGCCCACCAAGAGCCTCACACGGCAAGTGTACAAAGGGGTTTAACGCAAGCCACAACTGAACAAGTAAAGAAGCAAAACAAAAACATTCTTTACACAAAGGCAGAAGTATAGGCGAGACAGAGCACAAGACTTATCTTGCTTGGGCGACAGGCCGAAGGTGAACGAGGTACAAGAAGCGGACACCGGCTCTGTGGGTGGAAGTAGGGGTGGGTGTCACGTGACTGTCTTATGACTGCATGGCCACAAAAAATTTTGGCCTGGCAGAGCTGACTAACTGCCGTTGAATGCTATGGTCTGACATGGTACAGTATATGACGCCAAACAGAGTGACATGTGACACTGTAACCCACAGGACACAACAAAGTGATGTGTGACACTGTAACTCACAGGACACAACAGAGTGACATGTGACACTGTAACCCACAACACAACAAAGTGATGTGTGACACTGTAACCCACAGGACACAAGAGAGTGACATGTGACACTGTAACCCACAGGACACAACAGAGTTATATGTGACACTGTAACCCACAAGACACAACAGAGTGACATGTGACAGTGTAACCCACAGGACAAAACAAAGTTATGTGTGACATTGTAACCCACAGGAATGAACAGAGTGACCTGTGACACTGTAACCCACAGGACACAGCACAGTGACATGTCACACTGTAACCCACAGGACACAACAAAGTGATATGTGACACTGTAACCCACAGAAGACAACAGAGTGACATGTGACGCTGAAACCCCACACAACACAACAGAGTGATGTGTAACACTGTTACCCCCACACGACACAAAGAAGTGACATGTGACACTGTAACCCACAGGACACAACAAAGTGACATGCGACACTGTAACCCACAGGACACAACTAAGTCATGTGCGACACTTTAACCCACAGGACACAACAGAGTGAGATGTGACACTGTAACACACAGGACACGACAAAGTCATGTGTGACACTGTAGCCCACAGGACACAAAGTGACATGTGACACTGTAACACACAGGACACAGGTCGTAAGCATATCAATAAGCAGGGGTTCCTCCAAACTGCTGCTTCCGAAATAGTTCGCTGCCATTCCGTTTGTACCCAATACTGTGTCCACCAAACAACTTCGTGAATCAAAGGTTTGGTTGGTTAAGAACAGCTTTTCACTAACACACAAACACAAATGCAAGCACACGCACACAAACCCACACACACTCTGCTCCTAACGTGCACATACACAAACACACACAACTACTCTCTAGAGAGCACACACACACACACACACACACACACACACACACACACACACACACACTCTCTCTCTCTGTCTTATACACACACACACACACACTCTCTCTCTCTCTCTTACACACACACACTCTCTATCTCCCTCCCCTTCCCACCCTATCTTCCTCCCCCCCCCCCCCCCCCCCCCTGCTTTTCCCTTTTTCTCTCTCTCTCGTGTTCACTCTCTCTCGTGCACACACACACACACACACACACACACACACACACACACACACACAGAGTGGACCAACCAGAACAGAGAAGTGCTGATGCAGGGCGTCACAGCGCACGGTGAGGGAGAGGGGGTAGCCATGGAAGGAGGCAGCGTGGGGAAGGATGGTGCGGGGGGTGAGGTGGGCTTCCTCCACTCCCAGCACATACGCCTCAGCGATCCACAACAGGCGCTCGATGGGGAGCAACTTCACCGACCTGAGGGCCACAAAACAAGTCCAATGACAACTCTTTGTGTAGGTTTTTTTTTTCGCTCTCACACAATATATGCTTAACCACACCTTAACAGATACATGAATACACATACACACATACATACACATCACGCATACATACACATCACACACACACACACACACACATCAACAAATGCACACACACACACACACACACACACACACACACACACACATACGTATGCAAGCACGCATACACATGCACACACAGGGTTTCAAAACAGAGGCATCAGTTCACCTTGGATCCTACCCTTCTCTAAGTCCACCATTTCCACATGGAACAATATCAGACTGTCAACCTGACAAACCTGCTACCCTCACAGACCCAATCCACATGTTAACATTAACAGGCAATATCAAGTAAAAGAGGGAAGTGTTACACTGAGCAATGTTCCAAACTCCCAATTCATCACACATTACAACAAAAACAAGGATGAAAGGGGAGGGGCATCCCCAAGAAAAGTCGCAATGAGCTGAAACCTGACAAACTCCAAAGAGGGATCACAACAATTTGTCACAGTTAAATCACAGCAAGAGCACCCATGTTGTCAGATACCAGAATGGTTTTCTTGAAAAGGTTAAAATGTCCATTACTGCTCCCTTTGTCCCTCCCTTCTTCCCTTCACCACCTCTCGCTGTCCCTCTCTCCCCCTACCCTCCCTGCCCCACCCTCCATCTTTTTCACCCCAGTGATGTTCTGTGACTGACCTGGAGGGCAGAGGAACTGTGGCGACTTCTGGCACAATGGTGGCGGTGAGGATCTTGGTGGCGTTGACACAGTCTGTGCAACCACGTTGCCACACACGCCTATCATGGCCATCTGCAACACCACAACCCTCCGTCTCACTTTCCTCCACTAGACATAATGACACACTCCGGCCTTATTTTTTTGAACCAACAGCTGGTTTGGAATAATTCAGAATTCCTATTTCTCATCTGCAATTCAGATTTCCTATTTCTCACCTTTCCGAATTCCTATTCTCACCAGCAATTCAGAATTCCTATTTCACACCTGCCCTATATAGAATATCCTTCCTCCCTTTTCTTTTTTTGAAGTTCTTCAGCATGGCTTTTTGTTGTTTTTACATACAACACCAATCTCTAACTTGCCTTTTCCAAAACGAAAATTTCTCCTTTCTTTTAGTGATCTATGAGCTGACTATTTTTCAACATGGAATATGTAACAATATCTTTCACTTCCCTTTAGTTACAAAAATGATTTTTTTTTTTATGAATTGATCACTTCAATTTTCAAATTCTCTCGTTTTTGCACATTACACTGTCACATATATTTTCTTTCTTTCTTTCTTTCATTAAGTACAACAAAGTGATGTTGCTGTAGTTTACATGACCCACGTCTCGGATTGCCGTTGATGAAGTTACATTATTATAAATTTTCTTCTTTCCAAAGAATTTCAAGCTTAAAAACTGACTTCCACCCAACCCCATCCACACACATCCCTGCCCTCCTCCCTCTCCACCACTTCTCTAACCCTATTAGATCTTCCAGACTGGGAGCGACCACACCATGAGTGAGGGCACTGTCCCGGTCACTTACCTCCAGTCGGGTGTAGCATTCACTGATGAACTTTTTGTGCAATGACAACGGGTCCTGCAAAACAACACGCTTCCTTAGTGTTCTTTGTCTTTCTCTCTCTTCTTCTCTTACACACACACACACACACACACACACACACACACACACGCACACGCATGTGACCTACATGCATGCATACTCCCAAACAAAGCACTCATGTAGTCAGTGCATGCGCGTGTCTTCAAATTTCATCAAACGGTCTTCTGAGGCTTTTATTCAAAACACATCTCTTCACAGCCTGTCTTGTACCACAGAGATGAGTTTGAACCCACCAACATCTACTTCCAACCTGAACAACACTGAGCAAAATGCACCTCCCCTGTCTGCAGCTGCAACTGAGGCTTACTAATGTTAAACAGAAAGACTCGTCACTCTGACATCATCCTTGAGCGTTGAAGAACAAACACAACAACAGTCAAAGTTGAAATGACATGACAGCCGAATAATGCTGAACAGAAAGACTATGTTCCTAACAAAAAAGCCCAATTAATTTTGAAACGACAGACCATCTTTCTAACAAAAACAGCTGGATAACGTTGAACAGAATGACATAATGTTAAACAGAACGACTGTCAAAAATAATGCTCAAATACTGTTGAACAGAAAGACCGTCTTTCTCATATAATGCCTGAATATTATTGAACAGAGTGAGGGTCTTTCTAATGCAATGCCTGTATATTGTTGAACAGAATGTCTTTATAATAAAAATGCCTGAATATTGTTGAACAGAAAGACCATCTTTCTAATACAATGCCTGAATATTGACAATCTTTCTCATAAAAATTCCTGAATATTGAAGAGAAACACCATCTTGACCAGACTGACTGTCTTTCTAATACAGTGCCTGAATATTGTTGACTGTCTTTCTGAGGATGCCTACAGCTCAGGCATGGCATATGCAAGTACAATATCTTTTCTTCAGGAATGGGGCATAATTACAGTGTGCTGAAAATAACAAAAAACATTGCCCTGTCATAAACCAAGAGCTGAGAAGCACTACCTTTTTCAGGCGAGGGTTGAGGTTGTTGTAGGCCATGTCGAGGAGAAGCTGGATAGCGGACTGCGCGATGGCTTCATCCGGGATGTGCAGACACACCTCCCACAGGTAATCCATCCCCAGCAGGTCCCCTTTCTCCACCACCTGAACACGTTTACACCTCCTTCAAATAAGCTATCCCCAACAGGGCTCCTTTTCCCATCAACTGAACCAATGCACACCTTCAAAAAAAACTCTATCCCAAACAAGGCCCCTTTCTCCAACATGTGAATGAAAAAGAAATTCCCTAGGTGATCCATCCCCAATGGGGGCCCTTCTCCCATCAACTAAACCAACGCACACCTTCAAAAGGAATCCATCCAAAACAAGACCCCTTTCTCCAACGTATGAATAAAAAAAAATGTCCCTATGTGATCCATCCCTAATAGGGCCTCTTCTCCAACACCTCTACATATAAACCCTCCACAGGTAATCAGTCCCCTACAGGGCTCTTTTCTTCATCACCTGTTCACATGCTTTTCGAAATACTTGTCCAAAGTCTAGGACTCCCTTAAAGCTCCCTGCATGTTTGGAAAAGGAGCTGAGACTGGAAGAAACCGCTCACTTTGGATGTGACGTGTCAATCTGTCTGAGACTGAGGAAGAAATTATGGTACTGGACTTAGCTCCCTTCTTTTTTGGTCTTTGTTCTGTTTCATTTTTTTGTGAGTGTTTGTGCTTTTTTGTTTTTTCGGTTTTGTTTGTTTGTTTTGTTTTGTTTTTTGTTTTGTTTTGTTTTTTTTTTGGGGGGGTTGTTTTGTTTATTTTGTTCTTTTTGGTTGTCATTCAAACTTGGATGAAGGCGTTTGTTTGGAAAAAATTTTCTGAAAACTGACTTTAGTTGAAAATGTATTTTTTTTACTACTCTTATGGCTTCATTATCCACATCTGTACACCTCCCACAGGCAAGCCATCCCCAACAAGGTCTGACCTCTTTCACTTTATGCATTAACACTATTTCTCCACCCCTACATCCACTTCTTCTCTCCACCACGTCAAGCTGTGGCAAGGTATTCATCCCAAAAAGATGACCTTAACATCTGCTGGGCACTCACACACACACACACACACACACACACATTCCACCCCCAAAAGGGCTCCTTCTCTTTCACCTATACAGGCACATATATTTCTCACCATGAGTAATCCATACCTTACACAGTGCTTCCCTATCGTATGTACACACACACACACATCCATCCCATCTATAGTTCACCCCTCACATAATCCCTATCTCCCCAACCATCACAAACAGTCCTTCCACACGTATTCCATCCCCAAAACAACCTCTTTCCCTACCACCTGTGTATGCACACATCCCTGTATGTAATTCAATCTCCACCCCTCCCCTACGTTTCTCTTGCACACACACACTCACTCACACACACACACACACACACACACATACACACACACACCAAGGGAGGATGCTGAGAACACAATCCATAACATGTGTTCTTTCACATACGCGCACACAGTGCAATATACAAAACACATCAACATGCTACAGCCAGCCACCTCCGCTCACCAGAGAGTTGTTGTGTCGCTTGAGCTGTGTTCCTTCAGGTTGACACTCTCAAAGAAGCACTTGAAGCACAGGAAGCCCTTCTCGCTGAGCCGACCAGGTTCCAGACGAAGGATTTCCTTTTGGAAAAGCTGGGTCTGTGTGTCCATCTCCAGGTCCATCAGGCCTTTCTTCATCCACTCGTAGCATGTCTGTTGTGAGCACGACACACTACAAGTCACATGTCATGAGTCTTTCTACGTCCACTTTTAACACATCTGTCTCAACACAACACTGATCACAATCCTTTCTGTATCCACTGGAAATACATCTGTCATCAACATATCATCACACTACAATTCAAAGGCCTTTCTTTGTCTACTCACAACACTTCTGTCATCACCCACTCTGCAACACATATCCCCTGCCCTTCCTCCCCAACTCATCTGTCTGTCTTAAACACCAACACACTTCATATCAGAATCTATTGCCTGCTCATAATACATCTGTTGTCAACACATTTCACAACATATCAGAAGTTTTCTTTCTCCAGTCATAATGTGTCTGCCATCAATACACCACACTACACGACATCAACACACCACAGTACACATAATGAACACACCACACCACAAGGCACAGACCATTCTTCACTCATTCATAACACAATTACCATCAACATGCCTCACAACATGTCAGAAGTTTTCCTTTCTCCACTCATAATGTCTGCCATCAACACACCACACTGCACATCATAACATACCACACTACATGTAATGAACACACCAAACCACAAACCATTCTTCATCCTCTCATACTACTTCTGTCGTCAATACACCTCACAACAGTCAGAAGCTTTTCTTTTCTCCATTCACGATGTGTCTGCTATCAACGCACCTCACTACACGTCGTCAACACACCTCACTACATGTCGTCAACACACCTCACTACACGTCGTCAACACACCTCATTACATGTCGTCAACACACCTCACTACATGTCGTCAACACACCTCACTACACGTCGTCAACACACCTCACTACATGTCGTCAACACCTCACTACATGTCGTCAACACCTCACTACACGTCGTCAACACACCTCATTACACGTCGTCAACACACCTCACTCACTACACGTCGTCAACACACCTCACTACATGTCGTCAACACACCTCACTACACATCGTCAACACACCCTCACTACTCGTCGTCAACACACCTCACTACATGTCGTCAACACACCTCACTACATGTCGTCAACACACCTCACTACATGTCGTCAACACACCTCACTACACGTCGTCAACACACCTCACTACACGTCACACGTCAACACACCTCACTACACGTCGTCAACACACCTCACTACATGTCGTCAACACACCTCACTACACGTCGTCAACACACCTCCACTACACGTCGTCAACACACCTCACTACATGTCGTCAACACACCTCACTACATGTCGTCAACACACCTCACTACATGTCGTCAACACACCTCACTACACGTCGTCAACACACCTCACTACATGTCGTCAACACACCTCACTACACGTCGTCAACACACCACGCTACAAGCACAGACCATTCTTCACCCACTCATAATACCTGTCATCAACACACCACACTACATGTCATCAATGCACCACACTACATGTCATCAACACACACACTACATGTCACCAACACACCACACTACATGTCACAACACACCACACTACATGTCACCAACACACCACACTACATGTCATCAACACACCACACTACATGTCATCAACACACCACACCACTTGTCATCAACATACCACACTACATGTCACCAACACACCACACTACATGTCATCAACACACCACACTACATGTCATCAACACACCACACTACATGTCATCAACACATCACACACCACACCACTTGTCATCAACATACCACACTACATGTCACCAACACACACACACTACATCTGTCGTCAATACAAGCTGGATTTTTGTGCACTCGTCACATGTCTCACAAAAACATACCACACTTCATTTCACATACTTTTCCTCACTCACTGTCAAGTCTCTACTATAATATGCCACATTCCTGATTTCACCGTGTCCTTAGACAAAAAGCAGACACGACCCTGTTAGCAGACCAGTGAAATTTGAAAAGTATGGAGGCCCATCATACTCGTGTCTTTAAATTCCTTTTTACAGTGGGGTATGGCAAACAGGGAACTACTTTTTTTCCCCCTTCACCACTGCCTGCCAAGGAAAGGCTGCTCCAACGACCAGCAGCAGACTGGCATGCCTGTGCAGCAACCCACCTCACGGTCCCAGTCGCAGGCACGGGGGTTGGCCACCAGGGTGGACCAGATGTCACGCGCCCGATTCCAGGGCAGGTAGAGAACCCCCCCTCCTGCAGGACGTACTGGAGGAAGCTCAGGTGTGTCATCATGTACTGAAACAGACCAACACTGGTGATGGTGGTGGAGGTGATGATGATGATGGCGAGGATGATGATGATGATGATGATGGTGATGATAACGATGATGAGGCAGATGGTGAACTCCCTCTTGGAGGACATACTGGAAGATGCTCAGGCCTGTGATCATGCACTTCATGATGATGACTACGATCATGATGATAGAGAACTGAACATACGCCCTTGAATATGAGGACAATGATCATGACAATGGTGATAAAAAAAAAAAAAAAAAAAGCATAGAGACAACACTTGTAAAGTAGTGGCTGCATTGGTTGTTGAACAATGTGATGATGATGAAAAAAAAAGACAAACAGACTCACACAGAAGTGGTTGTTTTGGTTGTTGACAAGCATGATGAGGTAAAGGACAAGGATGATAATGAGGATAATGATGATGATGGAGATGACTAAGAGAAAGTGATATGCAGACTCACACAAGAATGGATACATTGGCCATCACCCAGTGCGACAAGCCGATGATAAAAAATGCTTAGCAGACTCACCCAGTGTGACAACATGATGATTGTGATGATGATACAAATGCTTAGCAGACTCACATAGGAATGGGTATCTCCGCCATCACCAAAAGTGATATGACGATGATAATAAAGATGACAATGATGGCCAAAAATGAACGGCAGACTCACAAAGGAGCGGTTCTCTCAGCCCTTGACCAGAATCATGATGATGATGATGCTGGTGATTTACAATTCAAAACAAAGAAAGATCAGCAGACTCGCACAGTTGTGGTTATATGAGCTGGTAGAACTGCACACAAAGTGGTTATATCAGTCAGCAAGCAGCACAATGTTGACGACGAAACAAAAATGATGGCATACTCACACAGGAGTGGGTGTAGCGGCCATCAACAAGCGTGTTGGGGTTCAGCTGACACTGGTCGCCGGCGGCAGCCACGGCCTGTCGGTGACACTTGACTAGAGAGTTGGTCACCAGCTTCATCACGTCGCAGTTCTTGTTGAGCTCATGGATCACCCCCTGGTCACACATCATCGCCACATCACAATCACCAGGACACAGCACCATTCATGGCATGGCGTCCATCACACACACCACGTGACCCATCACATGGCCTTGACTCATATCTTATGACCTGAACCACACATCACATGACATACATTACATGAACCTAACGATATCCATCCATCATACCTGATGAAACAGATCCTTTCATGGTACATCTCAACATCCCAAACCATTACAGAGATCAAACAGTCCATGACTACACCATGTGAAAACATGGACAAGAGCACAGATCACAATACAGCAGATCACACTAGAGATCACATGATTCCAATGGTGTCTAGCACAATGGTTCTTCAACAGGCAGGAAGAAAAGCTCCACAGACGGCGTTAACAAGAAGTCCCCCTTCATCTCCCATTCCTATCCCGGAATTATTTTTTTCCTTTTTTAAAATTTTTTTTATGATGATGACCTGTGAGTTGACTTTGACGCAATGACGGCCTTGATGCGACACTCTGCAGTCTGCTGGGCTGTAAGCAACATTACCTTACCTTACCTGGAATCTTCAACACAGCCCTGACAGAGTTCATAACTTAAATCACGGTAGTTTCAGCACTGCTCTCAGCCAGACAGCGCTTTTCGTCACTTGAGCGGTGTAAGGCAGCCAAAACTTGCGTACGACTACCTGGAATTAACTGTTGCAAGGGAACTAACTCTGCTGCCTCCAAAAAATCAGTTTTCACACTGAAAGCAAATACTTCAGCAATGTTTATGCGTGGTCGAACCCCTCCACCCTTGACACTTTTGTGGTTAGAGTGCTGCCCCTCTCCCATCATCACTGACTTTGTTTTACTTTTTGTTTTCTTTTGTTTTTTCTTTGTTACTTTTTTTCCTTTTCTTTTCTTGCTGGTGTGGCCCTAGGCATGGGCCCCACCTTTGCTTAAAAAGTCGTGGAGGAAGGCTGGCAGTGCTAGGTCTGCAGCACTTCAACACGTGCACACCTTTTGATTTTTTCATAATTTTTTTTTTTTTTTTTTTTCTTATTTTGGGGAGGGGAGGGGTGTTTGGGGGCACCCTGATACCTCATTACTGATAGCGAAGAACTCCAAAATGCAGAAGAATTATCTACCCTTGATGGCAGCTGCTCTATGAAGAAATGACCCTTCCCTTGCAAACTGCTGGCCGATGCAATGAAAAGCCACCGGAAATGTTGGAGGAACATGACACGTAAGGTACACATGCAACGGGGCACATGATCTTTTTGAACATGTTAAGCAGTAGGTCCTATGCTGATCAACTGTGTATTGAACATCATTAGATCAACTGCTGATGTCAAGTGATCTGCCCAAAGGTAGGTGTGTGTGTGTGTGTGTGTGTGTGTGTGTGTGTGTGAGAAAAGAAAGACAGCAGAGCCTTGACTAACTGACCTTGTCGGCTTTCTGAAAGCTGGCCTTGATGATGTTCTTGCTGATGTTAGTCAACTGCCGCAGGGCTGGCAACACACACGCTCCCTGAAACCACCAATCACACATCGGGTAACACCCTGAAACTGTGACACATTGTGTAACACCCTGAAACTGACACATCGTTTAACACCCTGAAACTCTGACACATCCCGTAACGCCTTGAAACTCTGACACATCCTTTGACACCCCAGAATCTAGACACATCAAGTTACGCCTCAGAGCAGTCTGTCACATATCTTGTGAAACCCGATATCACTGGTTACCTATGTTGTAACACACTGACTTCATACATCATAGAACGCCCTAAAATCATTCGTTCTGTAACATGCTGAAACCATCAACTGCACATCCAGTTACACCAAGATAAGATCCATGTGTTTCATTCTAGATGTTGGAAACAGGAGCAGCCTTTGAACTAAATAAGCTATTCCACCTCAAACAAGCCCTGAACTTTTTTTTTTTTTCAAAACTTGAATCACTGGGTACAAATTCTCTAAACATATACAACTGATTGCAGACCAGTGTGCCTTCAACCTGTTTTAGTGTGTCATTTTCACCAAAAAGGCAGTCTCACTATACTGTCAAAGTGGCAGACTCAACAAGATAAAATTTCATGTGCAAGACTAAACGAGTCAAGCGTTCACTGGTCAAAAGGATTGACCGTCTACTTTAAAGCAATGCCTCCATTACACTCCACAGATTCAGGTACCACTGGAAAAACTTCCGTCCTGGATTTTTTTTTTTTTTTTTTTCTCTGTTTCTTATAGTCACTTTACTTGTATTTTTGCAAAACCTGTGTATAGAATAAAGCAAAATAGTACAGGTACACATGTTTGTATTCCTCATTATATGTGTGCATGTGTGTGTCTGTCTGTCTGTGCCTGGCTGTTTCTCTGTCTGCCTGCCTCTTAGCCTCTATCTGTATCTTCGTTTGTATGTGTTTGACTGATCTAAGTGCGTGCCCATGTGTGTGTGTGTGTGTGTGTGTGTGTGTGTGTGTGTGTGTGTGTGTGTGTGTGAGTGTGAGTGTGTATGTGTACATGAGTGTGAGTGTGTGTGTGTGTGTGTGTGTGTGTGTGTGTGTGTGTGTGTGTGTGTGTGTGTGTATGTTTATGTCTGCATGTATCAGTCTGTCTATGCATTTGACTTTGTGTGTCTGTCTGACTCTTGTCTATCTGTTTGCATGTTCATCTATCTATGTGTGTCTGCATGCGTGCTCGCATGGATACACGCACATGTATTTGTATGTGTCTCTGTGCATGTCTGCGTGAATGTGTGTATGCAAGTCTGAGTGTGTGCATATGTGAGTGAGCACGTTTACGCACATGCATGGTTCCACCTGGATGAAAAAGAGGAAAAAGAGCAGTCAGCAAAGCACACAGCCAACAAGAAGTCAAGGGCTTCACCTTCTTGATGTCATCCACACACTTGTTGACGTACTGCAGCTTCACCTGCTCCTTCACGCTGTAGGAGTCGGACAGGATGGCGTGGTGCTCGTCCAGTGCGTGCTCTACCAGCTGTCGGACAGCGCCGGCAGGTGGGCCAGGTCCCACAGCAGCTCCAGCACCTGCCGTCGTCATAGGCAACATCATCGTTAACATTTTCCTAACCCGTCATCCACATCATTTTCAATCAAAGGTGTAATGGGTTTTACCACTTCTTTACCCAGTCGCCTTTGTCACCGTCATCACAATCTTAACTATTCCCACTGCAGTCATCGCTTACAGGTACTCCTAAGATTCTGCTATGCAAGATATCTGGACCTTTTATCATTTTACACATGGCCAACCAACTATCAGGGAGAAAAACAAATATCTTTAAAAAAAAACATACATGGGAATTTATGGGATTAATGAAAAAGACAGACCAAGAAGACAGACCAAGAATTTTCAAACTAAAAAAAACAAAAATACTCAATCCCAGTGTTGCCAGGCCTTCAGGAAATAATACCATGAACAGTAACCATGTTCACAGCAAGGACAGAATTTGGCTTGTGCACGATCTGCAAGTGTGCATTCTCCATCCGTTACAGTGGCTATAGTGATGTGAAAGTGTGAACATGCATATATGTACACTTGCACAGCATCGCATTCATAAGAATACAGTGCTTTCCTGAAAAACTACAGAAACTTGCCATTTGTTCCTGACATGGACATGACCTAATCCTGATAGGAAGACTTCAGGATAGACTTGTCTGGGGGCCAGAGTTCAGAGTTCAGCGCAATGCCATGGAGTGATGTGGTGGTCAAAACCAACAACCAAAACTCCGTGGGCATCTAGCTTTCAGTGCACATTAACAAACGCACAGCGACAATGGATTAGCCCACTGATGGGATACTGCAGGAAAAATGGCTCTGAAATGGGGAGTTTGTGTTATACTCCCTGTTTGGCTAAGTATACTTACCATGTCAGACCATAGCATTAAACGGCTGTCAGTCAGCTCTGTCAGGCCGAAGTTTTGTGGCCAATGCAGTCATAAGATAGTCACGTGACGCCCACCCTACTTCCGCCTACGGAAGAGCCGAAGTTCGTGTACTGTACGTCATTCAATGAGGCCTGCGCGCAAGGCAACCCCCAGGGAACTTTGGCGCTAGAGGGGAAAGTAGGGCGGGCATTAGAGTCTGACATGGTAAGTATACTTAGCCAAACAGGGAGTATAACACAAACTCCCCATTTTGGCGTCGTATACTATACCATGTCAGACCATAGCAGAATTTAAAGTAATAGGAGGGCCCGAGCGCCCTAATGGTTCCTGGGGTAGACCGATATGGCTGCATTGGCCGCCACAAATGAAATCCCTTTTAGAACCATCAGCCCTGGTCATGCGGCGGATGTCCCTTAAATAAAAGTTTATGATGAAAGGGTTCTCCGAACGCCAGTAGGCTGCCTCCAGGAGATGGCGCACGGGGACAGAGTGCTGGAACGCTGAGGACGTGGCCAGCGCTCTGACCTCATGGGCTCGGGGTGACAGGGCTGGGAGGTCTTTGTACGCCTGGGCATAGGCAGATCTGATAGTATTGGATAGCCACCTAGAGATAGTGCCCGCCGATATGTCCTTCTTGTTGTTGGGGGGTTGATGGAGATAAGAAGGCGTCGCTGCGAGGAACGCCTGGGGCGGGAACGCTCCCCAGTAGTATCTGAGGCACCTAGAGGGGCACAGGTCCATGTCCCCCCACCCCGCTCGCTGCCTAAGATGTCCGCTAGAGAGCGGATCAGGAGGGAAGGAGAGGCTGTGCCCGGTTCCTGGTTCTTCGCTAAGAACTCAGGTAGGAACTTAAGTGAGACCGAGCCGTCTCTGTGAAAGGCGATGTCCCGAGGGTCCCCCGCTGAGGGCATGAATGAATCTCACTTCGCCTTCTGGCTGAGGCCAGGGAGAGAAGGAAGGTGGTCTTGAAGGAGAGGAGGTCAAAGGGAATGGAGCGGAGGGGCTCGAAAGGGGGTTTTTCTGAGGGCGCCTAACACCAGAAAGAGGTCCCACAAGGGGGCGCGCCTAGGGGATTGAGCTTCCCGTAGGGCAACCCCCCGTGATAGTTCTCTGAGGAGAAAGTCATTGTCGAAAGATGGGCCGCCGAGCTGTCGGATGGTGGTGCATACGGCCGATCAGTAGCCCCGAATGGAGCTAGCCGAGAGTTTTAAAGAGGATGAAAGGTGGGATAGGAAATTGCCTAGCTGGATGTTGGAGGGGTGTAGGTAGGGGACCGAGTTAGCCGTGCACCACGTGACCCATCTCTCCCCATCTGTAATTATAGAGGGACTCTGTGCTAGCCCTACGAGAGGCCGAGGCCAAGTCTCGTAGTCCCTGCGATGCTCCCGCTTCTGTCAGGGTCTCTAGGACAGACCGGGGTCTGTCGGCGGCGGGGGCGGCGGGGACCGGTGGTCGCAATTTGGCTGGCATAGAAGCCAAGCGTGTAGGCGAAGCATCTGGGGATTGGAGTGAGGGAGGCCCGAGCGAGGTTGTCTGAGCAAGTCCCACCGAGGGGCTAGCTGGAGAGGGGGAACGTGAGTTAGGGACCTGAGGTCCGGGAACCACGACTGAGTCGGCCACCATGGGGTTATGAGGATGAGTTTGGGTCTCTCCAGCCTGGCCTTCCTGATCACTTTGTGAAGTATGGGGAAGGGGGGAAAGGCGTAGGCGATGAGTCCCGTCCAGGGGAGGGAGAGCGCATCGACCGCGTACGCTCGGGGGTCCGGGACTGGAGAGACATACATGGGGAGGTCGATGGTTGAACCGTGTCGCAAATAGGTCGACCATGGGCTTGAACCAGTGGTCCCAGACAGTGGTTAGTGTCAGCTTGTTTCAGGGTCCACTCTGTGTGCAGAAGGGTCCCTGACCGGCTGAGAGTGTCTGCCAGGATGTTCCGTGTCCCCCCGCTATGTGTCTCGCACGGAGGGTGGTTCCCCGTGCGTGGCACCAGCGAAGGAGGGCCTCTGTCCGGAGAGAGAGAGGCCGATGGAGTGAGCCCCCCCCCCCCCCCCCCCCCCCCCCCCCCTTGTTGACGTAATGGGCTACCGACGTGTTGTCCGTGAGGAGGAGAACCAGTCGGTGCGAGATTAGATGCTGGAAGTGGAGGAGGGCCAGTCTGACCGCTTCCAACTCTAATATGTTGATGTGGAGGCGAGCCATCTGTGTGTCCCACATCCCCGAGGCATGACTGTCCCCCAAGTGGGCCCCCCCAGCCCGAGTTGGAGGCGTCCGTGTATAGTTCGAGGGACTGAGTTGGGAGAGAGATCGGAACGCCGGTGATCAGGGTGGACGGATTGAGCCATTCCTCCGTGGCGCCCGAGAACCAGGGGCCGAGGGGAATGGTCAGGTCCCAGCGGTCCGAGGTCTGGGACCAACGACGACGGAACTCCCTCTGCAGCTGGCGTTTGGGGACCCGACCCAGCGGAATGAGGGCAGAAAGGGACTCCATCATCCCTAAGAGGGAGGACAGAGTTCTGGCCGAGGTGTGCGAGGCTTCTCGGAGGCGCACGATGAGGTCCACAATCCGGGCGGACCCTCTCCGGGGTCGGGGCGACCTTCATGGTATCGTGTGTCGAAACTCATGCCCAGGAAAGAGAACCTCTGACTGGGAATAGTTCGCACTTGAGGGGGTTGGTTACAAACCCCCAAGGTGGAACAAAGGCTGAGGAGGCGGGTGGTGTGGGCTTGGCACTGAGCCTGGGAGGAGGCTAGGACAAGCCAGTCGTCGAGGTAAACTAGGAGGCGAATGTCCTCCTGCCTGGCCAGGGCGGCCATCTCCTTGACAACCTTCGTGAAGAGGAAGGGTGCCAGGGAGAGGCCAAAGGGGAGAGCTTTGAACTGGAACACCCGAGCTTGCCAGACGAACCGGAGGTAACGTCTGTGCGCCGGGTGAATAAGGATCTGGAAATACGCATCTTTCAGATCTATGGAGGTCGCCCAATCTAGGTGGTGAATGGAGTCTCTGATCTGGGAGGGTGTGTGTCCATCTTGAACTTGGTATGTCTTAGAACTTGTTGAGGGAGAAAAAGTCGAGGATGGGCCTCCATCCCCCCGAAGGTTTGGGGATCACGAACAGGTGGGAGTAAAACCCCCGGGTTGGGCTGGAAAACTTCTGCGATGGCCCCCTTCTGTAGGAGTTCGAGGACTTCCAGGCGGAGGGCGTCCGCCTGGGCAGGTGGGGGGTCGCTGGGGGGGACGGAGGAGGAAAACGCATGAGGGGAGGGCGACCGTGAGCCCAGGGTAGGCGAAACCCGTCCTGAAGCACCGACACTACCCAGGGGCTGAGGCCCATACGTCGCCACTGGCGGGCATGCCGGGAGAGGTTGCCCGCCAGGGGAGCCGATGGTCCCGGGGGGAAGGGTACAGTGGGCCGGTGTCTTGCTGGGCAGGTTGTGCCAGTTCCATGCCCCCTACGGGAGTGTCCTCCAGTCACCTGCGGGGCCGTGCTTGCTGGCCGAACCGAAAATTCTGGCGAGGTTTTCGGTTTAGGCCTCTGCGAGTTAAGTGGGCGCTTGGCCGGCCCGGCGGTGTGAGATGGGGCTACGGGGGTACGGAGTGGGCCTGTTGGCCCTGGGGTAAGACCGAAAGGGGGGTCTGGAAGGGCGTGGCTGAGGCCGGGGGGCGAAGGACGCCGCCTGCTTGCGTTCCTTGAGCGAGAGAGAGACATAGCCGAGGTGGAGTACTCGCCAAAGAGCGAGTGATCCTGGCCCGGGACACATCGTAGGGATGCCCTGAGTGCCGGGGAGAGTGAGGAGCGTGCAAGCACCGCGTCTCTAGCCACAAGCAGACAATTAAAATGGCTTGTTGCTGCGCTGTGTCTGCCGCAGCCGACAAGTGATGCGATATCCTGTTGACTAGGTGTCGCATGAAGGGATCGCTGAATAAGCGAGGTTCGTCCTGGTGTGGTTCGGAGTTTTGTATCCGAAGGCCCTGGGACGGCGCCGTCATCCCCAGGCCAGAGTACCTCCGCCCTCTGCAAGAGCATGCTAAGGTAGGCATGCCCTGCAGTGGTGTGTAAGATGCCCATCCGGGCTACTCGGTCCCAGTCCTTTAAACGCCTTAAAGGAGACAGTGGCCGAAGTAGGGGGGGGCCGGTTGGGTATCAGGCGACAATCCGATTCCGATTGGGAGATGGCCCACTCCCTGGTGGCCGGATTGTCAGCAAAGAGGGAGGTAACAGGGTGCTTCCTGCGGGTCCCAAGTAGGGCGCCGAAAGGGGCCGCATTGGTGTGCCGGGGGAAGGTCTTGACCCGGCGTGGGGACGGCGTCTGCACCCCTGGCGCGTTTCGCCGGACTCTCCCACACAGTGAAGTGAGGGGACTGAGGTGCTACAATCCTGAGTCTTGAGTGTTGGGCTGGGGGCGGCCCAACGATCTCAGGGAAGGCCAAGATATCGGCAGAGGGAGGGCGTCCCTCGACACCAAGTCCGTCGAAACCGTTCAATGGTGTTGATGTCATAAAGCGATGAGAAGAGGTCCTCATCGTAGTCCTCCTCAGGGCTGGTGGGAGTCTAATTCCTGGGAAGGGAGGTCTTCCTCAGGGCAAGTGCGCGGGTGCGCGAGGGTCCCGCCCTGGTAGGGTGGTGGGGGGGGGGGGGGGGAGGGCGGGACCCTCGTGGCTCTATACTCGGCAGACAGACGGGCTAGGGTGGGAGAGCCCGACTGCCGATCGGACAGCGCCCGAGGTGGGAGACCCAGGTCGACCCAAGTCTGTGAGGTTGGGTGCCACAATCGACCAAATAGTTGTTCAGGTTGGGTGTGGGTATTGAGCCACTGGTCCCTCTCGGGGCATAGAGCCACTGGTCCCCGGGGAGATAAGCGGGCTGTGGCGGCCCAGAGTACTGTGCAGGGACTCGCCGGGGACCGGGGTAACCTGGGGCAGCAGGGGGGGAATAGTATCGACGACCGTGGTATGTGGTCCCCCCCCCGGAGCATGCCGGGCCCCAGAGGAATGGGGCAGGTTACCCCGTGGTCCCGCTGGTAGATCCTCCCCCCGGAGGACGGACGTTGCCCAAGTGGGGGGCCGAGTAGGTCGGGCCCCCAACGTCCTGAACCCTAGGGGAACCTGCGACGGGCGAGCGGGGTTGGTCGGCCGTCTGTGTGTATGTTAACAACCGGTGGATGCACTCGGTGTTCCCATACGCCCAGAGTTATGGACATGTGCATGGTCGTGCCAAGACGTGGCCATAACACTGCATCCGGAGCTAACGGGACGCTCCTCGTGCAGGGGTGTTGGCTGCACCTGTGCACGGAGGGGAGAGCGTCGTGAGACGGCGAGTCCAGATGGGGGGAAGAAGTGGACCCGCATGTCTCATAAATGCGAGTGACGGGTGGGGGTTCCAGCCCAAGGCCGTCACCCGTGCCTGTCCGCGGCCCGGCAAAGGTCCCCGGGGCCGGGGGTCGCGCGTGACTCGGCATAGTAAGGTGATGAGTGAGTAAGCGCAGGAAAGCTAGAAGGCAGGGTGGCTGGGGGCGAAGCGGACTCCCGTGGGATGTTTTGGCTAGGGGGGGTCCCCTTAAGTGGGGGCTTGCCCTTAGATTTTTCCTGGGCATGTCGAAGGAAAGGCACTTAGCAATAGCCGCCGGTTTGCCTTCTAGCTTTCGAACGCAACGGTCGTGCGTCCGTCGGTCGGGTAGAGGAGGGAGATTCCCGCGTCCCCTCCGCGGGAGGGTCATCTCCAACTACCGCGGCCGGCCGCCGCCGTTCTCCCAAGGAGAGAACGGTTCGCTCGGGGTTGGAACCAACTCATGGGTCCTCCGGGAAATGAGCGCGAACCCTGCACGTCAGAGTTGTTGCTCGACCCAGCCGAGTCCTTCACCATATTGGGCGATGGCGCCGAGCGAAACCGGAGCACACGATCGTAAGCGAGAGAGACACGACGGTCGATCGAGGGGAATAACTAGGGCAATCGATCGACCGTGCGCACACAACAAAAAATAAAATGAAACACGTACACAATGGAAAATAAGGTAAACAAGTCCGTACAGGGACACAAAGCGCAGCAGAAATGGCGAAAACTGCGCGTGAGAAGCGACCGTGGCGTGGCCCAAAGTGCTGAGTAACGCCACGTGTAAATACCAGGACAACGGTCGATCGCGATCGTTGAGGACATGAAGGCAAGCGAGAATTTATGGCAAATGAGGGAAGGGGGCAAAGGAATAAATTGTGGACGAAAAAAAAAAAAACCTGTAAAATACTGGGGTATAAGTTGGTGACAAGAGGGGGAGACCGGCGCAAAACAAGATGGCGACGAGACTGGAAGATGGCGACGAGACTGGCTCACGATCGTCGCACAGGAGGTTGTGGAATCGTGGAATAAATGACGGCGAGGGAGAAAACGGAATTTAGTGGCGACTGGGCCGAAGGCGATTGAAAAGGGAAGGCCGATGGATAAAGAGAGGCACCGAACCAGCGATGAACGCGGCGATGGAAAATGCCAATCAAGCTGAACCGGTGACGCGGGAATGCAGAACCGGGAGCACACACAATCGCGAGAAAATTCCGAAAATAAGGTTAGAATGCTAGCCCACCGATAACCTCACATGTCAAGATACTCTGAGGGATAAGCACAAGCCACAAATAAATGAGTTCAGAAGAATGCGAACACAGCAATCTTTACACAAAGGCAAAGTATAGGCGAGACAGAGCACAAGACTTATCTTGCTTGGGTGACAGGCCGAAGAAGAATGACGTACAGTACACGAACTTCGGCATCTTCCGTAGGCGGAAGTAGGGTGGGCGTCACGTGACTATCTTATGACTGCATTGGCCACAAAACTTCGGCCTGACAGAGCTGACTGACAGCCGTTTAATGCTATGGTCTGACATGGTATAGTATACGACGCCAAATAGAAATGTAGTGCAGCTGGTGTCGCACTTCACTGCCCCACTCTCAGGAGAAAGTATAGGGTATTTTGACAAAGAGAAATCTGTCACGAAATATAGTTTGCAGTGTTTTCCTCAAACTGAGCAACAGCAATAAGAGAACTCGCTCACATCTCTTCAGCCTGTTCTCTTCACTTTAGCTCTCTTTCATCTCTTCCACAGCCTGGTGTCGACTTCAATGCACACAAGCTGCCACTTCCCATCTCTCCATCAGATTTGTCCAATTGTGAAAAAGATGCATCCCTTTGTTTTCACCTTTTCTTTTTTCAGCAACACACCATTCAACCATTTTCAGGTTTTCCACAGCGAATATGGCTATTCCAGGACAGTAGGCATGTCTGATGCACCCAGTCCACACAAGGATAACTGCATTAGCCATTACCTTGACCATTTAATCATACACAGTTCTTTTCTTTTCTCTTCCCTGAAAACAGTGTAGTCTTCTCTCTGATCGTTTTGTTCCGGACCAAGTGGCAGGAACCTCATTCCCAGAACAACAAGCGGCGAAGGAGATGACAGAACTTTGGTAAACGAAGGATCAAGCAGTTAAAAAAAAAACTAAGGGAGCATTATTTTGAGGGGAAAATTCTTCAAAGTGATTTGCTGATGGACAACAGAAACATTAATAATGATTATTTATGGAGCTTAATCTTACATCATAAGCCCTAAGCATTCTCAGGTGAGAACACAGATCTTTCACACCCTTTCGATCTAATTAGTAAGGCTAATTCAGGAACTGCAGGAATTCACAAGCCTCTCTAACATAAACATTTACAAACTTTTCAGTCATATACAGCTAGTATGCTTTGGTCATTTGGTGTAAAGTTTGCAGAATTTTCAAAACATGGCAAAAAATATCATATATCATGAAATAAGGATTAGTTTATTCTTAATATGTTGCCAATGGGTTTACTTCTTGTGGACAGGTGAGAAAACCCCGGCCGGTGTGAAATCCAAACCAAAAAGATCCCGTTGTGCCTTTCCTTGGAGAGTAGGTTATCCATTTGGATGCCTTCGCACAAACACCTAGGACATCAGGTCTGATGGAACAACATGGCTGGGACTTAACAGACATCAAACACTGAAGAAGCCTTTCAAATGAAAGAAAAAGATCCATTCCTTGAAAAGGACGTCTGATCCAAAATTCCTCCAACAATGCGACCACGGACCTCAGAAACCAGCGAACAGAGAGCCAGCTTCCCTCAGGACACAAGCCCACCTGGCCAAGGTCCCACGATGAGGCCAGACTGCCCCAAACACACTGAACCACATTCTCAAGATAACTTGCTTCCTTGCTTTTGTTTCCTTATGGAAGAATCAGAAATCATCTAATCTTTTTAATTCAGTCTTCACAGTTGTCAACAATTACTGCTGCCATATTTGTCGCTGTGATTATTCATATCAGTAATCATTTCCACTCTTTTTGTCATCACTACTGTCATCATCGCCATTGTCTTTACCATCAAGAATCCAACCCCCCCCCCCCCCCCCTTCATCTCCACTCTTTGGATGAAACAGGAGTTTGTCTGTCTGTCTGTACTGACCCGTGTGGTTGTCTTGGCAACGCGGGCATCGCGGCCAATTTTCCCAATCAGACTGAGCAGCTTCTCCCTCATTCGATCGTTGTCGTCCTGCCATTTCTGTCATCAACAGCATCA
The DNA here is from genome assembly GCA_016801955.1 of Conus betulinus. NCBI lineage: Eukaryota > Metazoa > Mollusca > Gastropoda > Neogastropoda > Conidae > Conus > Conus betulinus. Next base: position 658,171 of record JADBJO010000268.1, on the reverse strand, counting down.
TCACACATCTTCGTTATTATCATCATCATGTATCTCTTTCACTACAATCATCACATTGTTGTCATCAACAGCATCACCACACATCTTTGTTATTATCATCATCATGTATCTCTATCACTACAGTCATCACATCGCTGTCATCAACAGCATCATCACACATCTTTGCTATTATCATCATGATGTATTTTTGTCATGACAATCATCGCATCGCCGTCATCAACATCATCATCATCACACATCCCTGTCTTCAACACCATCCATGTACATCATAATCATCACACACATCTCTGTCATTACCATCACCATTTATCTGGATCACAATCATCATCATCACACATCTCTGTCATTACCATCACCATTTATCTGGATCACAATCATCATCATCACACATCTCTGTCATTACCATCACCATTTATCTGGATCATTATCATCGTCATCACACATCTCTGTCATTACCTTCATCACACATCTCTGTCATTTCCTTCATCATACATCTCTGTCATTACCATCACCATTATCTGGATCATTATCATCATCATCACACATCTCTGTCATTACCATCAGCATTATCTGGATCATTCTCATCATCATCACACATCTCTCTGTCATTACCATCAGCATTATCTGGATCATTCTCATCATCATCACACATCTCTGTCATAACCTTCATCACACATCTCTTCCAATTTCATTCCACATCTCTGTCATTAACATCATCACATCTCTGACACCATTAAAACATAACATCACTGTCCTCCCTCATCCCGATCATCATCCCCATAAAGTCTTCATATGCATATGTCGTCATAGCCATCACTGATCTCATCATTAATTATGTCATAAGCAATACCTTACACAGCTGGCTTCATCTCCACACTCATAAACAGGACCAATGAAACAAAAAGATGGTAATATACAGCAGAAAGATGTGTTCACACACACACACACACACACACACACACACGCACATGCGCATGCATGCACACATCACATGTATCCACACACAGGCACCTTTGATCAAACTTGACAGCAGAAACAGGTGTTCCAACTGCTGCGCATCAAACTTGACAGCTGCCGCGGCAAACAATGGAGTGGATGTTGTCGATCACATTGTTGGTCTGTCCGTTCTGCACAACACACCACAGTCAAACAATGGAGTGGATGTTGTCAAACAATGGAGTGAATGTGTCAAACAATGGAGTGAATGTTGTCGATCACATTGTTGGTCTGTCCGTTCTGCACAACACATCACAGTCAAACAATGGAGTGGATGTTGTCAAAAATGGAGTGGATTGTGTCAAACAATGGAGTGAATGTTGTCAAACAATGGAGTGAATGTTGTCAATCATGTTGTTGGTCTGTTTGTTCAACACAACACACCACAGTCAAATGATGGAGTGAATGTTGTCAATCACGTTGTTGGTCTGTCTCTTCTACATGACACACCTCAGTCGAACAATGGCACATAGCTGGTCTGTCTCTTCTACACATCACATTCAAACAATGGAGTGAATGTTGTCAATCACATAGTTGGTCTGTCTGTCTGTTCTACACAATACATGACAGTCAAACAATGGAGTGAGTGTTGTCAATCACATTGTTGGTCTGTCTGTTCTACACAACATACACACAGTCAAACAATGGAGTGAATGTTGTCAATTACATTGTTGATCTGTCTGTTCTACACAACATACCACAGTCAAACGATGCAGTGAATGGTATCCATTCTTTGTACAGCACACAACCAGCTCCCACCATGAAAAGTACACATCCATAGCTGCCAAATGTCTGGAGTCAAAATTTTGGAACCAGGGGATGAAGGAAGCGTGTGGAATGAAGAGGGGACAGCTTGACCAATAACATTTCTAACCACCTTATGTGTTTCAGTTGACCAATGTATGCTTGTCGGATTGACCAAGATCGACCAACCAGAAACTTTAGTCTGAATACCAGCTTGACTGAGATTGACCATTCAACAGTAGATCAGTTTGGACTACTTCCACTTTCTCCTCTCCCCCAAATGCACTTCGGAAATAATAACAACTGAAACTTCCAGTTTTCACTTTTAATTTTGTGCCATCTTCGTTTTATTCTCAGTCTGTTTCCATTTCTATAAATTTTTTAAGTTCAGCAATTTTTATTCTGGCTTCAAAATGGCAGATGGCGATTCATGGAGCTTCTGGCTGTCGATCATAGGAAACAGTGATGATGAAGAAAGTGATTTTGAGGAATTTACGTTGGGGGAAACCAACAAGAAAGATGAGTTGGACACTGACCTAGATTTAGTAGTCAACAATGACCATCTGCTAGAGAAATTTGATTCATCCTCAACTTCGGTGAGTGGTACTAGAGATGACGATGATGCTCTGTCCAGTGCAGTTGGGCCCCAGAAAACCAAAGAGGGTCTCAAAAAGTAAAAGAGATGCTACAACAGTGCGGTGGAGTGACAGATTTGGTGAAGTTAAAAACAAGCCATTCTTTGGCATCAAGGAAAAAGTACCGTGACGAGAGAGAACAGTCAGTGACTGACTGAATGTCTCAGTAGGCATGGCACATGATTTCGAAGTTGGTGCTTCACCATTTGAGTTTTTCTCACTCATTATCCGGAAGAATTTGGAAGGAAATGAGTGATCTTGTACAAAGCATCCAACATCAGTGAACTAAAGAATGTGCAAGATTGTAGCTCTGTGCTTTGTCATTATTTGGAAAACTTAAAGACCATTCACAGATTTTAGCGTTTGTGAAGAAACAGTTTTGTTGTTCAGGACAGATTTTTTTTTTCACTTATTCGTTTAATTGTCTTACAACAGTATCTAAGAACAATTTCTATGACAAAAGTGTGAGAAACTGATTACATGTCATGTGAAAATAATTCATCTGTGTTTTGAAGTGAAAACAAGACTGACTGCTTGTAACTGGGATCTTCTTCTGACCTACACAGCGACTGTGCAGTTTGGTTTTTTGTTCTGTCAAAAACATGACTTTTTGATTTTTTTTTTTTTTTAAATATTCAGTGTCAGGCAAACTTCTAGAATAGCCATATTTTAAACAGTGGTCTTTCCTGGATTTTTTCCACATTTTTAATATAAAGGTGAGTAAAAATTTGAATTTTGGGTAATTTTTGTTTGCGGTAACTGTGGTCTCTCTGTGGTTCTTTCCCTTGGCTTGGTATTCAGACTAAAGTCTCCTATAGCAAGTTTGGTAAGCACTGGGCTAAAGAGACAATGCATTTTGCATACGTATGACTGCCAACATCCACCGCACATCATCTAGGCTTTATTCTGCAATAATTCTTCGTCCTCATTCAAAATGACCTTCCTAACCCCAGATCTGTAAACAAAATTCGGAAATTCTTGATTTTTTTCTTCCCACTAAAATCAGAATTTCAGCAATAATTTCAAAATTAGTGAAATTACGCACAAAAATTCAAGAGGTCTGGCAGCCTTGAGAATGCTTGATATTCTGAGAGGTGGAAGGGTGTGGAGAGGGGGGAAGGGAGGAGGTAGAGGCAAAATATGCCTCCTTCCACCATACCCCAGAAAAAGGTTGAAACTTGCTTTCAAACAAGCGCAGTCTAACCAAAATGGGGACATCAAGAGGTGTACCATCCACTCTCTGACCCACGAGCCAGACCAGGACCCCTTGTTATTACAGCTTTTGTTGTTCTGGGTCACTTGTAAAGCCCCTTGCTACACCAGACGTCAGAGCATGGGTTATTCTGCCTTCACTCTGCCAACTCAAAAAACTCTGGTCCTCACTCTCACAAAGAAGTTTACATACGGTCATGTGACATCAGTGCTGTCTGCTAGAGACAACAAGCACTGTGCAGGTTCCACTGCCTCTTCAGCTCCACCCCAAACTTTTGTTTCCTTATTCACGATTTCTCATTTCACATTTCTCTGAAATCAGCAAATTCATAGAAAAGTGGGAGCCCTGACAACGTACAACAGTCACACCATAGGAGAGAATTTAATGCTTGCATCACTGCAACTTCAGAGGCAAGTTGTTTTTTTTTTTATTGTTTCAACAAATATTACCATCACACATACACACACACACACACACACACACACACACACACACACACACACACACACACACACACACACACACACACACACACACACTTACCTGTATTTTCCATATCATAGCCAGTTCATCGACAGACAAACGTGATCCCAGGAAATCCACAATGCCTTTGATCTTGTCACAGTACTGTGCCTGGTCGATGTTCCCTGTGTCAACACACACACATGATCCATGTTCCCTCTATTCATATCACACACATAAATCCATGTTCCCTGTATCAATATCACACACATAATCCATGTTCCCTGTTTCAACATCACACACACATGATCTTTGTTCCCCCAGTCAATTTCACACATATGTCTAAGTTCCCTTTGCCAATATCACTCAATCTGTCACCTTAGTTTACATCGCACACAGGGTCTGTGTTCCCTGTGTCAATATCACACACATGATCCATGTTCCCTGTGTCAGTATCACACATATGACACATGTTCCCTATGTCAATATCACACACATGACCCATGTTCCCTGTGTCAATATCACACACATGATCTACGTTTCCTGTATTAATATCACACACATGATCCATGTTCCCTGTGTCAACATCACATGACCCATGTTCCCTGTGTCAATATCACACACACAACCCATGTTCCCTCTGTCGATATCAAATACATGGTCTATGTTCTCCCATGTCAATTTCACACACATGATCCACGTTCTCTCTGTCAACATCACATACATAGTCTATGTTCTCTGTGCCAGTATCGCTAACATGGTCAATCATCCCTAGGTCATTATCACACATTCTCTAATTCAATATCATACGCATGCTCCCCATATCAATATCACATAGGAAGTCTGTGTTCCCTGTGTCAATATGTCAGTATCACACACTCTCAGTGTAAACAAATATGGCTGAAGTTCCATGTCTCAATATCACAAATATAAACCATATTCATTTTGTCAAACAAATCCATTGATACACTAATGAACAAGCCTTGAGTGACTATATTATCCTGGTGACAGTGTGGCTTATGCAATGTACACTGACTCTCTTACCTCTACTGATTTCAAGTCACATGGATGCAGAAGACAGATGACTGCAGGTAAGGGCACATAAATGCCGTAAATTGGACAAATGGATGGACAGATACAAAGATGAATGGTGGAAAGATGGAGGGGTGGATGTGCACATGGAGGGTGGGAGTGGCAAAAAAGACTGGACACATGGTGCAGAGTCGGAGGACAGAAACACTGACTGACACATGGTGAAGACTTAAGAGGACAGAAATACTGAAAGACACACGGATGGAAACATGTACAAAGAGACCAATGGAAAGAAGAATGGACAAACAGGTTGATGAAAGAATGGCGAGACGGATCAAGGCAAAGAAATACAGACTGACAGTTGGATGAAGAAATGGACAGATGGATGGAAAAGCATACAGACAGAAGCATACAGACAGAAAAATGGAGAGATGGACAGACAAATGGATGGACAGACAGACAGATGGCTGAAAGACGGATTCAAAGGAAGCACAGGTCACTACATTTTGAAACTATAGTGCATCAGCTTATAACTTTCCCCTCTGAAGGGTAGGAAGGGGAACAGGGGCAGGATGCGGTGAGGGCTGGGGAATGGGGAAGTGGGGAAGTCCTGGCCAGGCAGGAAGGGGGGCAGTGAGAGGTGGACGGACCTTCCAAGGCGACGGACAGGATGTGGTGCTCCACCAGCCAGTCCAGGACCTTGGCGGAAGGAATGGCCACCACTGACACCTTGGAGCCGCTGCAGTCCTCCATCAGCTTGGCCACCTGATCACCAGGGACAGGGGCAGCATGGGGGACACACACACACACACACACACACACACACACACACACACACACACACAGTCACAGGTCAACAGTCACGCTAGTTGCATCTTTAACACCACAAGCACAGGACTGTCCCACACAAACGCTCACATTTGTGCCAAAATCTGCAGGTGCATGTAGGTAAAGAACTCTCACACAGATGGTTGCTATGGTCTCAAAAGCACAAAATACAGTATTTTGACATTTAAAGTGTAGCATTCCAAATTAAAGTGTTGCTCTTTGCATGCGATAGCACCTAAGCTGTACTGATGATTTTTTTTTTTTTTTTCACTAATTTCTTCTTTAAAATCTCTCTGTGACATCTTCAATGTCAGCAAGTCAAACTGACAGCACTTTGAATCACACTTTGCTTTGCAAACAGCGTGACAGCAAACTAAGGAGGAGGGAATCTCGCTGGTTATTGCATTCTGACATGACCTACGAAAAAGCAAATGAAATCAATCTCTAAGGCAGCAAAATCGCAAAAGACTTTAGTGATTTTTCTCCAGCTTTCTTTCCTCTCCTAACTGAATTTGGCCATTTTTTCATGAAATAAAAGTCTACCGTCTAAAGATGTATGTTGTCTCAATTTCCATTTAAGCTGCAGCTATGTTTGTGAAATTTTTTTCTTCACTGTTTGGTTGGGGGCATCGCATTTCATCACAAAGTGTAGCAATGTGGCACTTCAACAAAACTGAATCATGCTACATAAAAAGCACAGCACTTAGCAGCTCTGCTCACAGCAATATCGTACCTTATGCATACACACACACACACACACACACACACACACACACACACACACACACACACGCACACACACACACACACACATACTCACACACACCATTATACACCTGTTACATACACGCACATGAACAGACATAGACTCTTAAAAAAAACACACAGTACCACTCTACATCTTCCATCCAAAATGCAATCACACTCACAGAAAAACACAGCCACTTTTCCCCTCCCTCACAAAAAAAAAAACAGGCAAACAGGCATATTCTTACACACACACACACACACACACACACACACACACACACACACACACACACACACACACACACACACACATGCACACACAGACCTGTTTACCCCAAAAATTCATGTACCTGTAGTATCTCAGACAAAAACCTGTAATTTGAAAAAAAAAAAAAACCGTAATCTTCATAATCACAATACTTTCGAAACTTTTGAAGATTTGGAAGGGCCGGCCGTTGGCGCATAAGACTGCTTCATCGCCATCTTTGACCTGGTAAAATATGCAAGGCACACCTCTTACTACTTTTTGACCCAATGGTAGCAGACAAAACTTCGCATTTAACCATTTTTTCTTTGATTTTTTTTCCTGCAATTTTTGGGGGGAGGGGGGCCCGTAATTCTGATTTTTTTCCGTAAAAAACTACGGCATAATCATAAGGGTAAACAGGTCTGTACACACACACGCACACATACACACACTACCTCTTTTTTTCATATGCCCATACACTGAGACACACACTAATTATACCACTGTTCTCATACAAACATGTTCAAGTTAAACCTTTTTTGACATTAAATCCCAATTTCACCTGCATTCACCCCACTGGATGTTGTCTGTAATGTTGGTCCACAAGTTACTGCCAAAAACTGGTTCCCATTGGATGCAGAATGGATCTCATCTGTTAAAGAGTGTGTCTGGTGGCAATTTGGAATGCAAATGGAATACCACGTGTATGTTGTCAAAGAACCAGATACAGACAAACATGATTTTCCTTTGCAAAAGTTAACAGGAGTTATCGCTCTTTGTGAAAGTCGAGGAACTGCTAAGGCAAGATAACACGATGGTTCCACTCCGCATATGCAATTACCACTCAAAAACTTTGTCTCCAGATTTTTTCTTGACGTGTTTTTGTCTAGGTAGTTGTATTTGTTGTATGTTCGACAATCATATACAAAATACAGTGAAATCAGATAGGTAAACAGGTTTGCCGGCCTCTTCCTCCATTCATTGCCATCAGACCCCTTGCCAACAAAGAGAGAAAAAAAAAAAGCACAGAGAGGGGAAGGAGCAAAGAACCTCTTTCAGAGCATTCATCTTGGCATTGAAGTGCGGTGAGCACAACATTCGTCGAGCCACATCCAGTCGTAGCTCATCCAGTGACTCTGAGTTGGACGGCCAAAGATGGAGGCTCATCATCTTCATGGAGGTCAGCAGGTCAGACACACTGCCGATCTTCTGTAACCCAATCAACAACTCCAGCCTCAGGATCTTTGAATGGACATTCCTCAACATGCACACCACCCCCCCCCACCCTGAAGATTCCTGAACCCAGACATTCACACTAACATTACACCCATCTCTAAACAGCAGCAGTTTTCTCCGTTTTCACAATACCTCCACCCTCACCATCTCCCAAACATTTCTTCCATTCACAACAACTTCTCATTATGGTCCTATGACAGGGGGAAAGGACGCCTTGACAGACATTTGGATGGCAAAGGATCTCCTCATGCTCTTAATCCTAAGCCATAGGCAACAAGATGGAGTTGTTGTAACCAGCCCTGTATACACTGTACATTCAGGACCTTTTCAGTCAGCTTCTGTGATGCCCATTTTCCAGTGTACGGGGCAGAATGGTCCCGGACAGGGAATCATGGTAAAATACATGTCCACCCTCTGCTGTACCCTGTAGAATGGTCCTGAACAGGGAGTTATGGCAAGATACATGTCCACCCTCCGCTGTACCCTGTAGAATGGTCCTGAACAGGGAGTCATGGTAAAATACATGTCGACCCTCTGCTGTATCCTGTAGAATGGTCCTCAAGGGGTAGTAATGGTAATATACATGTCAACCCTCTGCTGTATCCTGTAGGATCCAACAGTAGAATGATCTTGGGCAGTAGAGTTGTGGGGAGTTGTGGGGAGATACATGTCCACCCTCCACTGTACCCTGTGGAATGGTCTTGGACAGGGAGCCACAGTGACATGCATGTCCAACCTCCACTTCATCCTGTAGACTGGTTTTGGACAAGGAGCACAGGAAGCTACATGTCCACCTCAGCAGTAAAATGGTCTCAGACCAGTATCTACTCTCACCTGTAATTAAATTTATCTAACCAACCCAAATGTACAGGTACACGCTTCTTTTTCAGCACTCCAACCTCATCTGCAGACAAATTAACATCATACTGCCTTGATGGACAGATGATCTGACCTCTCCCCATCTTATGGAACTGGTCAAATCATTTCACCCCATCCCTCCACCCCTTCATAATCAAATCAATGAATTCCAAGACTGGATGCAGTTATGTACAGACATGCAGAAGTATCAATACTATGCCAGGCCAAAATGATAGAACAATAAATTAAGGTAAAAATATGAACGTAAAAAAAAAAAAAAAATGCATTATCTAACTAAACATGAATCAAAAACCAAAGAGAGAGAGAGTGCTGTTGTCAGGCCTGACCTTCTCTTTGAAGTCATTCTCCTCCAGCTCCTGCACGTACTTCACAGCCTTGTCCACACCGGCACTGAACACCTCTGTGGCCACCGCTGGGTTCAGCACCTCCGCACACATCCCCCACGGCCTCAACAGAGCTGCCATGCCCTAGGAACGACGCAAAAACAACATGACAGCATGTGGACAACGCAGAGATCAACACAGCATCCCCCCCCTCCCCCAAAGCATCATCAGGGCTGTGCCATGACAACTTAGCTTGTGAACAACAGGACAACCAGTGGACCAGAGCAGAAACAGAAATCTGCAGGTCACAGTCAGTGCAACCACCAGCCACAGCTGGTACAGCACTGTTTTCTCATATATTCCCTGTCTAAACAAATGCCTTATTCCCACTTAGTGTTGAACAACATCCCCATATATAGCGTTCACTCAAAAAAAAAAATGTAAAGAGCAGGGAGCTAACCTCGCCCTCAGTTCTCAACCTGGCCATCCAGAGGGATCGTCCTTAGCGACGTCATTATAACATTGCACCATGATAAAAAGCTCTAGCTCACTTTTCTCCTTTTCCTTTGGTGGAGGAACCTCCCCAGTTCTCCGATTTTTTTTTGGACTTCAATCTCAATTGACAGGGATTCCCAAAAGCGACCATTTAATTTGGTTTTCCCTTCTGAAGGAGAACCTTCTTGTTCTTTGGCTTCCCTCGGCACAAAAATTCTCAAAAAGAAGTGTTGTGTTGCATCTTCGTTATAACCACAGTTGTCTTTATCATTAACCTTTGCATCCCCCAAACTGGCTTTGAAATCTGCTACTTCGATGGCCTCCTGTTTCTGTTGAAAACGATGTTCCAATGATGTTTCTCATGAAATCTGCATCTCCTGTTCGAACCGTTTTCCATATGCACCTGGCAAAAACTGGCTGGACACAACATGGCGTACTAAGCTCAGTTTTGATGTGCATCCCCATTCCTACCATGATCCGCCACTTTTGACAAGAGAGTCCGACGCCTCTCACTGCTTATACGCATAACAATTCAGTCCCAGAGCCTGTGAAGACAGACCAGTAACCCCCCCCCCCCCCCAATCTGATCTGCGCCCATGACCCCTGAGAGCCTTGTGCGTGAATTGTAGCAGTTAAGCATGAAAACCTTGTCTAGCTTCCGGAGTATGCCCTCTATCACTGTGTCTGGCACTGGAGTATGCAATCACTGTTGCACAAAGTTGCCAATGGGCACTTGTCCATGAGGGGTTCCTGCTGCATAAAGGTGAGCCTCAGGGATCATGTTTGGGAGGACTGGAGGCTCTCTACCCATCACCAGGAGATTTGTTCTGTGAGGAAAATATGGGAGAATGTGTCTCCAGTTGTCAAGATGAGGATTTCTTTGATGATGATGATGATGATGACACTGCAAAGACTGCTGTTAATAATGCTTGGTCAGTGACTTATGACACCCTCCAACTCCATATTTTGACCTGACCTCCCCAACCCCTTACAGGTGTTCATGTGAAGTCATTGGTCTTTGAGGACTCTGTTCCAGCGGAAGTTGCTTGCACTCCTCCATTATTTTGTAAAGTATTGGGACAGTTTGAAGATGCATTCATCCACACTCATGGGTGTCTCGCGCAATATGCTCTTTATCCCAAACATCTATTTTTTCCTTGTTTTTAATATGCCTTTTAATACTGAAATGTTTTGAAGAGGCCATAGACAAAACAGACAAGCAAAAAAACAAACAAAAACAGAAAATACTCACCGGATCGTCTATAGCAAAACAGTAAGTGGAAGTGAGATTACTGGTACAGCACAATGCAAGAAAAACTATCAGTCTAGCCAGAGGCACTTTGATTGAGCGGATAGAATGCCCACACAGTAGTCAAACGTCCCTAGTTCAAATCCCATGAGGGAACTCTGTTTGTTTTTCATTCTTTTGAAAGTAAAAGAGGTGGGGGAAAGTGAGTGTGACTGTCTGCGAAGCTATGCCAACAAGTATCAAATTGCTGGAGCTGACAGAAATCAAAGTGCCCATATTGTTTGCCAGCTGGGGTTTTTGAGAAGACCAGCACATACAGAAGCAGTCTCTTTTTCTTTCATTCCCCTTGGATGTGATACAGTTGCAACAGTATCGCCACCATCAATAGTGCTTCAAATCCTTCCATGTATAGTCTCTCATTCATTCACTGTTGATCTCTCTCTTTCTCATGTGCATGGCACATCACAAAAGATCTAAGTGACCTGGCAATCACAGGCACACATGGCAAGTACAGCGCAGTTTTCCCCCCCTCTTCATGTTACAATGTCATGATTTTCACACTTTGCCTAGAGCTAAGGTTTAGGAATTCTGGGCTTATTCAACTTGTTGAAACAACTATGGAAATTGGACACTTTTCACTGCTATTTACAGGGATATGAGAAAGATCTGGGATTAAAAAAAAAAAAAATCATCATCATATTTTTACTTTGTCTTTATACCATTGATACTGCCCTTGTCTGCGGGTTACACAGGTTAACACAACACAATGCGGAGGGTGATATGCGTAACCAATCAGAAGACGCCAGGTCTGAGGTTCAAGTCTCACCCAGGATTGTTAACCCCTATCTCCTATCTGGACTTGACACAAACACACACTCTCCCCCCCTCTCAGTTTCTCTTACTCTTGTTTACTCAAGCACACACTCACTTACCACCACCCCCCCCCCCCCTCCCCACCCTCCTCATTCACACATGCGTACACTCTCAGCTTCTATTACCCTCTCTTACTCAAGCACAAACTCACACACGCACTTTCACACCACCCCCTTCCCCTCTCCTCCCTGCCCCATCACAGGCGCAGATGTACACTCTGACTCTCTCCTCCCCCCCCCCTCACAGACACACACTTGTACATTGCCACTCTGTTTCTTTCTCTACTGTCTTACCACAACATCCAGGTCTTCTTCTTCCAGGTGTTTCTTCACCTGCTGCAGGCCTCCCTTGTAAGCAAACTGCAACACACACCATACACCATTGATATTGATCTTTTCTTTTCTTAAGGAACAAAGAAGACAACCCACTCACCTTTCTAACCCCCTCAATCCTCCTTTCCACTTTCCATGCCAAATCCTCATATCCTCACCCATTGTATTATCTTTATCCTCACCTCCTCACCCACTGTATTTTATCTTTATCTCCTCACCTCCTCACCCCTCCTCACCCACTGTATTATCTTTATATCCTCATCTCCTCACCCACTGTATTATCTTTACATCCTCACCCACTGTATTATCTTTATATCCTCATCCCACTGTGTTATCTTTATATCCTCACCTCCTCACCCACTGTATCATCTTTATATATCTCATCTCCTCACCCACTGTATTATCTTTAGATCCTCATCCACTCACCCACTGTGTTACTTTTATATCCCCTCATCTCCTCAACTGCTGTATCCTCTTTATATCCAACCCCTCACCCGACTCCTTGTTCCCCCCCCCCCCCCCCCCCCCCCCCCCCCCCCTCCCCCTCCTGCCCCCTATCCTGTTGACTCCATTCTAATCAGATCCCTAACTCCCTCATCATGTCCCATTATCCCTTGATCCTTATCTCTACTATCTCTCCCCCATCCCCCATCCCATCCTTCCTGCCCTTCATCACACTCTTCTTCTCTATTCCATTTCTACAGTGTTCCCTTCCCTTTCCTCACCCCCCTTTGACTCACTGACTGCAATCCCTCCCCCCATCCTCCCCCTTTCCTCTGGTTCATTTCTACACAGTCTCCTTTACCCTCTTCAAATGTTACACTGCACTCTCCTTACAATGCATCAGGTGTATGTCTATAAACATTCCTTGCATTTACCAGCTGCCATGGCTGAGTGGTTAGCATCGCGGATTCCCTGACTGGGAGGTCATGGGTTTGATTCCCATCTGGACCATATATGCTTGTGGGATTTCCACCGTGACTAGCTCTTACCCCAAAGCTGAGTTTGCTATGGACTCAACCACTAAGACTGGGACCACGCAGCAAGTTTCATCCACTTAATGATGAGCCTCTGACAATGTTGCTGAAACTGCCAGATCAACAACACAGGTATCTGCATCTCTCAGGCCTGGTTAACGCCGGGATATATTATGAAAGTAAGCATACAATACAGCCCTGTCATGCAGTCTCACACTAAAACAGAACTCCATCACATCATTTCCATTACCCTCATCAACCAGTATCAAATTTTGAAAAGAAAAAAAGGTCTCGAATTCTGAGGCCCTTCATGCCTCGCTTTCATGGTGACCTCGGTCTCAATTTCCTTTCCACGTCTTTGCCCTTTATGAGTTCATGTCAATGTTGCCAGTATCAGTGACTTCATGAGGACTGTCACTGGACAGACGTTGAAAGGCCCTCCAGAGGGGGTCCTCACTCATGCTGGCTATGCCACTAAGCAGTTATTGTCATCAGTAGGGGGCTTAGCAGGTAGTGTCCTGAGCATGGTGGCTCAGGACAGTTTCCACTGAACACCACCAAAGTGACCTAGCAGCCATGCAGCCATTCCTCTTGAGGGTTGCCTTACGACAACCTGACACAGTCTCTCACTGTGGACTGCCAGTGCCAGGGCTGTGACAGGACAAGTTAGGATGTGACTGTGGATGGGGATTTAGAATAAACAATGTGGTGGTAATCCCACTGGAGCAGGACAGCAGATATGAAAGGAAAAAAAACATAAAAAAACAAACAAAAATGAAGAAGAAAAAAAAAAAACAAAAAAATATGCTCATCTCACACAACATCTCAGAACTACAAAACACAGAAATACTCAATACAACATAGCCAACATTCTAGCTTAAATGCAGTTATCTATCATTATGACAAAGCCTTTGGAAAGAACCCATCTCTGTGCATGAGTGCACAAACGCACAGCGTTTTGACAATACACATGTACGTGCACAATTTAAAAAAAAAAGAAAAAACTTTCAAACACACACTCTCTCTCACATACCTATCCATGTGTGCAGATCTGCATGCAGCACAGAAACATGAATATATACCACACACACATAAAAGCAACAGACCCCCTGTACAAGAGAGCAGAACTCACCTGGTTCACCAGGTGTGTGAGCCAGCCATAGGGATAGTTACTCTGCACAACACACATTATCATCTCTCAGACAGTATGTGTGTGTGTGTGTGTGTGTGTGTCTGTGTGTCATGCTGTGATCTTGTTTTATATTGTGCTACAGTGTGTTGCACCATGCTATGCTGTGTTTTGAGTAGTTTGGCACTGCGCCATATTACACAGACCCATGTGTGTTGTGCAGTGCATGTCGTTTTTGTGCAGTGCATATCATGTCATATCATGTGCATGTCATGTTGTGCAATGCATGTCATGTTGTGCGGTGCATATCCATGTCATGTTGTGCCATGTTGTGCAGTGCATGTCGTGTTGTGCAGTGCATATTATGTTGTGTCATGTTGTGCAGTGCGCGGCGTGTTGTGTGTCGTGTTGTGCAGTATGCATTGTGTTGTGTCGTGTTGTGCAGTGCATGTTGTGCTGTGTTGTGCAGTGCGCATCATGTTGTGTGCCATGCATGTCATGTTGTGCAGCACATGTCGTGTTGTGCAGCGCATGTCGAGATGTGCAGTTCATGTCATGTCATGTCGGGTTGTGCAGTGCATGTCATGTTGTGAAGAGCATGTCATGTTGTGCAGTGCATGTCATGTTGTGAAGAGCATGTCAGCATGTTGTGCAGTGCATGTCATGTTGTGAAGAGCATGTCATGTTGTGCAGTGCATGTCATGTGTGAAGAGCATGTCATGTTGTGAAGAGCATGTCATGTTGTTGTGCAGTGCATGTCATGTTGTGAAGAGCATGTCATGTTGTGCAGTGCATGTCATGTTGTGCAGTGCATGTCATGTTGTGAAGAGCATGTCATGTTGTGCAGTGCATGTCATGTTGTGAAGAGCATGTCATGTTGTGCAGTGCATGTCATGTTGTGAAGAGCATGTCATGTTGTGCAGTGCATGTCATGTTGTGCCGTGTTGTGCAGTCAGTGCATGTCATGTTGTGCCGTGTTGTGCGGTGCATGTCATGTTGTGCAGTGCATGTCATGTTGTGTCATGTGTGTGAAGTGCATGTCATGTTGTGCATGTCATGGTGAGCAAAGCATGTCATGTTGTGCAGTGCGTGTCAGGTCGTGTTGTGCATGTGGATGTTGTGTTGTGCAGTGCATGTCACATTGTGTTGTGCATAACATGTCACGTCATGTTGTGCCATGTTGTGCAGTGCATGTTGTGTTGTGCAGTGTGTGTCGTGCCGTGTTGTGCATAGCATATCACGTCATGCTGTGCCATGTTGTGCAGTGCATGTCACATCATGTTGTGCATAGCATGTCACGTCGTGCTGTGCCATGTTGTGCAGTGCATGTCACATCATGTTGTGCATAGCATGTCACGTCGTGCTGTGCCATGTTGTGCTGTGCATGTCACATCATGTTGTGCATAGCATGTGTCACGTCATGTTGTGCCATGTTGTGCAGTGTATGTCGTGGTGTGCAGTGCGTGTCGTGCTGTTTTGTGCATAGCATGTCACGTCGTGCTGTGCCATGCTGTGCAGCGCATGTCGTGGTGTGCAATGCATGTCGTGTTGTGCAGTGCATGTCATGTCATGTTGCAGGACATGTCGTGTTGTGCAGGGCATGTCGTGCTGTGCAGTGCATGTTGTGTGTCGTGTTGTGCAGGGCATGTCATGTTGTGCAGGGCATGTCGTGTTGTGCAGGGCATGTCGTGTGTGTGCAGTGCATGTCATGTCATGTTGTGTCATGTTGTGCAGTGCATGTCGTGTTGTGCAGTGCACGTCGTGTTGTGCAGTGCATGTCGTGTTGTGTAGTGCATGTCGTGTTGTGCTGTGCATGTCGTGTTGTGCTGTGCATGTCATGTTGTGTTGTGTGCAGTGCATGTCATGTTAAGCTGAACCATACTGTGTGAGCCATCGTGGTCCTACCTGGGAGGGGGAGGAGGAGCGGTGAGAGGAGGCGGCGGGCACCGTTCCCAAGCCACTGGCCTCAAACTTTTCCTCCCAGGAGATGCGGTTGTCCCAACGTGAGAGCGTTCTTGAACTGGAACTCAGTCTCTGGGTTCAGGGCCTGCACACACAGAGACCAGATATACAACCCTGCACCAGGCTAGCTTTTTAATCTGTGGATGTTCACTGTCTAATGACACACAGAGATGCTGACAGTTTGGTACCCAGATCATCTGTTTATCTGCTAGCATTAAACAGTCATGCAGACACAGGACACAAAGCACTGTGCGAAGTTGTTCTTTGATCTGTTGGTGTGAACAACCTGACAGCACACAGTCCCATGACTCTGTGACCAGGTTTTCTTGTTATAGTAAATTAGTCACACACAGACGCAGACAGACAGTTCTGTTCCAAATTTATCCCTTAATTGGTTGGTGTGAAAGAGACAAACACAGGCAGCTCTCTTCCCCATTTTATCCCTTCACTGGTTGGTGTGAGACACAAACACAGACAGACAGCTCTGTTCCCATTTTATCCCTTCACTGGTTGGTGTGAAAGAGACACAAACACAGACAGCTCTGTTCCCATTTTATCCCTTTACTGGTTGGTGTGAAAGAGGCACAAACACAGACAGCTCTGTTCCATTTTATCCCCTTTACTGGTTTGTGTGAAAGAGACACAGACACAGACAGACAGCTCTGTTCCCATTTTATCCCTTTACTGGTTGTGTGTGAGACACCAACACAGACAGACAGCTTTGTGTGAAAGAAAACACAAGCAGACAGACAGCCCTCTGTTCCCATTTTATCCCTTTATCCCTTTAGTTGTTTGTGTGAAAGAGACACAAACACAGACACATGCAGAGCTCTCTGTTCTCATTTTGTCCCTTCACTGGTTGGTGTGTAAAAGACACAAACACAGAAGCTTTGTTCCCATTTCATTCCTTTATTGGCTGGTGTGAAAGAGTGAAAGAGACACAGACAGACAGACAGACAGCTCTGCTCCCCTTTTGTCCCTTTATTGGTTGGTGTGAAAGAGACACAAAACACAGACAGCTCTATTCCCATCTTATCCCTTTATTGGTTTGTGTGAAAGAGACACAAAACACAGTCAGACAGCTCTGTGCCCAAGCCATCCCATTATCTGTTGGTGTTCACTAGACACATGTATACAGAAAGCTCTATACACTGCCTTTCGTCTTTTATTTTTGAACAGACACACACACAGACAGACAGCTTTCTTTTTTAGCGGTGTGTGTAAAAACAAACACGTACAGACAGACAGCTTTGTGGCCAGGTTATTTATCCTTTCATCTGTTAGTGTGAAACAGGTACACAGGCACTGAGGGACCTGGTTGTCCTTTCATCTGTTAGTGTGAAACAGACATACAGAACAGACACTGAGGGACCTGGTTATCCTTTCATCTGTTAGTGTGAAACAGACATACAGACACTGAGGGACCTGGTTATCCTTTCATCTATTAGTGAAAACAGATACACAGACACTGAGGGACCTGGTTGTCCCTTTCATCTGTTAGTGTGAAACAGGTACACAGGCACTGAGGGACCTGGTTGTCCTTTCATCTGTTAGTGTGAAACAGACATACAGACACTAAGGGACCTGGTTATCCTTTCATCTGTTAGTGTAAAACAGACATACAGAACAGACACTGAGGAACCTGGTTGTCCTTTCATCTGTTAGTGTGAAACAGACATACAGACACTGAGGGACCTGGTTATCCTTTCATCTGTTAGTGTGAAACAGATATACAGACACTAAGGGACCTGGTTTTCCTTTCGTCTGTCAGTGTGAAACAGACATACAGACACTGAGGGACCTGGTTATTCTTTCATCTGTTAGCGTGAAACAGACATACAGACACTGAGGGACCTGGTTATCCTTTCATCTATTAGTGTGAAACAGACATACAGAACAGACACTGAGGTAGCAAAAAACAAGTGAAGACTTGCGAATATGATGGAGTTGATAGTATTTTGCTCAGAGCACACACCTCCAAAGTCAATTCCTGGTGCGAGACTTTTCAGAACTAAAATGACAAGTACTTTCCCTCTTTCTGTGGTTTTTCTCTATGTGATTTTCAGCTTCAATGGTTAACAAACCTCATTTCTATGTGATCTAAAACAAAAAAGAAAAACTGTACAGACACAGAATCCAGCCAAAGATCACAGGTGAACACAGCACAAGTGGGTGTCAGCACTGATCACAAATACGGTACACTTGAAGGAAACAGTACGTCCCAGTTGTCCTGAACACACTCTGTGTACAATGTATCACTTCTATTAATCAGACCAGTCCAGTTCTGGATGAGCAACGTGAAGAACCAGACAACTCACACCTTTGTGACGGGTGTGTGACCGACACCACAGGGCTCTGAAGATCCTGAGGATCCATGTGGCTGTCATGGCCAGACCTGTTTATCTTCAAACTGCTGCTGGTGTACTTTTCCAACTAAAATGAGCATATTTTCTACAGAATGTGTGTACACATCTTTCAATTTTTCCAAAAGCCGGGGTAGGGGGTGGGTGTGGGATGTTGGGGGAGAGGGGAGGGGGAGAAGCATGTGGCAAGGGGGGGGATCTGTCAAAGTTTCGCAGGAAGGGGAATGCGGGGATTCGTTGTCATCTACCATCATATGTCAAACAATTGAGGGACATCTGATCTTCTTATTGTAAAAAGAGTTTTCTCCCTATTCAAATTACTTATAGACCCGATTCATCAGCGTGCCTTGGCACAAAATCAGGCTCTCTGGCCAATTTATCTGTAATATATCAAAGCCTGTAGTCCCCGCTATGGTTCAAATGTGTTAGCTTGACGTCAAAGACATAGATGCAGCCAGACACAGCTGTGCACACACGAGTTTTTTTTTGTTTTTTTTCATATTCATAGTCATATTCAGCACATTTTCACCAAACCTGTGTACAAAATATGATGAGATCATAAGGGTAAACAACAACCTGTAATAATCAGAAGGAGAAGCAAGAGGAGGAGGAGGAGATGTAAATGACCAAAAAGCTAGGGTATCCAGCAGGCCGATGTTCAGAGGCTGATGGTGAAGACGCACCGCCACCAGTTCCACCAGCAACGTCAGCATGTTGAAAATGCCCTCCTGGATCTCCCCTCCCCACTTTCCGTACAGCCACCGATGTCAGCAACTGTTGTATATATACATATACACACTTTCTGAATTCTTATGACAAGTATGCTACACTGTGTCACATACAGAGAGGGTGACAGACAGAGAGAAAGAGACAGACAGACATACAGACAAAGAGACAGACAGACAGACAGAAAGACAGGTACAGAGAGACACAGAGAGACAAGCTGAGAAGAAAGAGAGAGACAGACGCAGAAACACAGACAGACAAGATGAGAGAAACAAGACAGATGAGAGAAACAGACAGACAGAGGTAGAAAGGTCATTGAGCAAGAGACAGACAGACAGATTGACGTAGAAAGGCCAGACAGAGACAGACGACAGACAGACAGACTGACAGCAGACAGACAGACAGACAGACACAAACTGACAAACAGAGAGAGAGACTCAGAGACAGAGAGAAGAGAGAAACAAAAGAGAGTGAGAGAGAGGGCAAAAGCAAGAGGGAGAAACAGAGAGAGAGAGACAGAGACATCATTTTTCAATTTGAGTAGGATTGACATGAAACTATAAAACATGAATTAGTAAAGCATAATATGGTGTCAGTGCTGCTATTTTCATTTGGTAATTTCATTTGGGAGTAATCTGCAATAAATGAAAACGATGTCAGACAGCAATACTTATAGTAGCAAAAATGGTTCATCAGGTTTCAAAAACCCTACATCAAAACCTTATGATACAAAATTAGTTTTTTGTAATGAGAAAATTGCTACAATTCTATAACAGGATCAACCCATCAACCCGGTAATAGATACAGAGTGAGTAGACCTTGACCTGCTTTTGATAAACTAAGTCTAAAATCTAAAGATCTATACTGTCTCCGCTCCTCTTTGGCCATTAATAAGTTTGAGGTGATCTAATTAACTACTTTTTTTTCTGTGCCCATTATTTTCTCACAAAGTGCAGCAGTGTTGCACTGTCAATTAAATCAAAGCATACTACGCCAAAAACTTAGCGTCTGGCAGCTCTGTGTGAGTGTGAGTGTGTGTGTGTGTGTGTGTGTGTGTGTGTGTGTGTGTGTGTGTGTGCATGTGACTTCTGTACAGACACAACTTTTATACAGTAGAAAAAAAAGAGCAGGGTCAGTAACTTCAGCCCACAAACATTGAACAGAAAGCTTGAAAAGAGAGTATACAGCTTGAACAGCCATATATACATTGTGTCACAGGCAGGTTTCTATTGTGGGGCTCTATTTTAATGCCAGTCTTTATTCTGGACCAAGTCTGCTTTAATGTCATGCAACCCAGGTGACTGGCTAAAATGTTATAGTCACTGCAATCAGTGGAAGACCCCCTTAATTCCCATGACCTGTTTCCTCTTGGCTGTCAACAACTAATGTAGCAGCAGGGTTGGTAAGTAATAGCTCATAATTGGCCCCAAATAATCCAACCTCAAAATTGTCCCAATTGTTCATGTTCTTCTCTTGGAAACCGCTTCCACATTGTGTAAGCAAATTTTCACCATATAAATTGAGAAATATGTTATGTATGTGGTCAATCGTCTTCACAACCCCCCTTCCCCCAATCAAAACATCTGCAATTCTGTCAACACAGCTCACTCACTCAGTGTACTCATCTTCGGCACACAACGTTTTCCTCTACATACCTCAAGAGGCATTGTTCACAGGCAACTGCCCATGTTTTTGTTTCCCCGTTTTCAGAGGCAATGTCAGCGAGTGCTCCCATTTGGCTTTCTTTTTCAACACTAGCTTCTGAATCAGAAACAGTTTCCTGCTGCTTCTTTGACGTCTTTGTACAGCATGGATGAACATACTTACACCACCAGCATCACGTGACTGCTCTTCCCGTGAATACCAGAAGTGGGCAAAAACACCTCCAGGGAACCAACACAATGTGAAACGAAATCACAGGTTGCTTGGCCAACAAGATTATAGATATTAACTTGCCCATGATGCTGTTAACGTGTGTTAAGACATAGAAACTACCAACAAGTTGGAGTGCTAGGTAGGTCTGCTTCCGACAGACAGACCTTGCATTTCAAACATCAAAGCACCCTACATGGCACGATGATAGAAAATGACATCACAGACCTTCTGGAAGGCTTCCGGCATGCATCGTTCCATGAACCTTCGGCAGTGCTCATCACTCTCACAGAGCCCTGTAAAACACACACACACACACACACACACACACACACACACACACACACACACACACATACACACACACATACGCATACACACACGTACGCATGCATGCACGCACACACACACACATATACACATTCATGCACACGCACACATACACTGAATATTCATTATTCTATCCATGTCATGTCTACTATCAGTGACATAAAACCTAAAGATTATTACACACAAATGTATATTCTGACAAAAAAAACGATGAAAACATCTATGATTTTTTCAGAGAACGGTTCTTCAGGTCATTCTTGAAGATTCTGAGGACAAAAGACCTCACCAGCTGAACACCTGACTCAGTTCTCCACAATCTTGGGTCAGGTGTCCCCATGCTGCCCCCATGCTCTTCCCTCTCACTTCCCAGGATCTATGCCATGCCTTCTTAGGAAGGTCCCCCACGCCCTTGCCCCAGGGATTCCAATTCAAGACCTGGAGTATGAATTTGCCAACAACCTTTAGCAGCATGTAGCCAGTCCATCTCCACCTCCTTTGGCCATCTGCTGGGCCAGGGCTCCAGAAGAGGTCCCTGCCAAACGTATAGGCTGGAGATTCTCTACGGGTATCTAATGTGTTATAATCTGAGACAGCAGAATTCTGGTCAGGGCATCCATCTGACAGGTTGGTTTTCTCTCAGTGCACTGAATTTATGTCACACACGCTATCATTTCACACGCAGCGTAAAGTGAAAGCATGTAATCAGGTCTTCTAGTACAATACCTAAGTAATCGACTACAGACCTAAACTTCCAGTGAGCAATTATTTGGGAAGCTTGCAGTAAATCAACATTAAAAAAAATAACATTTTTTTCAAAAACTATCCTCTTCTCTAGCCTGAACTGACTTTTTTCTCTTCTTAACTTACTCTTGTGAATCAGTTAGCACTTGTTCAGCAGAAAACATTCTGAGTCTTAACTTACTCTTGTGAATCATCTAACACTTGTTCAGCAGAAAACATTTTGAGCCATGAGGAAAAATAGGCCATTTTCCTTGTGCTACTACAGGTCAATAAATACACCACCACTCATAAACAATGCACTGCTTCTGGCGCATTTTGCTGGCATTCAGTGGTGACATTATTCTCTCAAAGCCCTTTCTTTACATGTATACTTAGTCACAGAACTACAGTCAGTGAACCCCATCTATGGAGATACTGCCAAGTCCTTTGCCTACAAGTACCTTGTCACAGAGTTAATATGAAGTAACCTCCATCTATGGAGACACTGCCACCATACCCAGCAAATAACACTTGCCATTAACTCTCCACAGAGGAAAACCTACACAGCGGTGACCACAAAGAGCAAGACATAATATGGCCCTAGAATTCAAGCATCCTGTTAAGAACGACCACCGTGGATGGATATGATAAAAATGAGATTATGGACTGCAAGTCAACTCAAGTAAAAGCTTCTTGTTGTTGTTGTTGTTGTTGTTCATTTTCTTCTCCTCCTTCTTCTTCTCTTCCTCTCCTCCTTCTGGTCAACCAGGCCTGGAGATATAAAGACCTGCTGGTCAGGAATTTTGAGCAAAACTAAACATTCAAAGCTACATCCATTTAGTGAATGAAATTTTATCTGTTTAGTTCCAGTTTTTCCTTAAAATCCTAGACTACAGCACAGTACAGAACTCTCTTGAATCCTGCACTGGTCCTCACTTTTGAGATTCAAACCCTTGACCTCCTATCCCTTGTCACTAACTACCGCACAATGCCAGATGGTTTACTTTTTGATTAAATGTAATGAATGATTTAAGAAATCTTCAATCTCATATTGTCAGTTAAAGCATTATCACCACATCACATATGCACACAGTAACACCACACCCACAGATGCGCGCACACACACACATTAATACACACACACATAACCACACACATGCACACACATACACACACACACCACACACACACACACACACACACACACACACACACCTACACACACATACACACACGCACACACACACACACACACACACACACATGTAAACACACACACACACACACACACACACACACACACACACACACACACACACGAGTACAAACACAAGCCCACATGCAAACACACAAAAACATGCACACACATGCGCACACACATACACGCACACACACACGCGCGTATACACGCACACATGCACTCACATGCATACACACACAAACTGCATGCACACACACACACACACACACACACACACACACACACACACACGCACACATACACACGCATGCACGCGCACACACACACACACATGTATACACACACACACACACACACACACACACACACACACACACACACACACACACACACTCACACACACACCGCATGTGTACACACACACATACACACACACACACACACACACACACACACACACACACACACACACACACACACACACACACAAACACCCGCATATATACATGTACATACACAGCAGCCTAGGAAAATGCTGAAGACAAGGAGGCCTCACTGGTAGACAAGGATCATTTTTGTATGGAAACGAAATCAAGAAATTCTCTATACCCGTCAAAATTGTTCCATGGGTCAAATCAGCAGGGAGATGCCCTGCCCTACATCAGACGCTTCTTTTTCTTTCTTTCTTTCTGCATACGCAGGCTGATACTCCTGCAGACACCCCCTGTGTAGACAGGCAAGAATTAAATCCCTTATATCCAACAAAGGGAGTGAAGTTTTGTGTGTATGACCTTTTTTTTTTATCCCGCCATTAAGGCAGCCATACTCCAACTTCGGGGAACAAAAGATGCTTCAAAATTCAGTTTCAACAGAGAAAGCCCCGTGTCTGGTTTGTTTACCTAACAGAGTTACTCCAAAACATTGATAACACAGAGTTCTTTTTTTATTTTTCAAGCCTTATCCTCCATTTCTGTAATCCTCCTTTTTTGTTTCTCTCTTTCTTAGTGTTTTAAGCGTGATGATTTAGTGGGGAAGGTGGGGAAAGAAGGGCCAAAATGACATGCCTATACCCCTCCCTCCTTAAAGTAACAGGGGACAGCTACCATCTCCTGGCCGTGATGATTTAGTGGGGAAGGTGGGGAAAGAAGGGCCAAAATGACTCCTATCTCCTGCCCTCTTTAAAGTAACAGGGGACACTACCATCACACCTCCTCTCCTCTCTCTGCTCTTGAACTACACACACACACACACACACACACACACACACACACACACACACACACACACATACACACACACACACACACACACACACACACACACACACACACACACACACACACACACACACACACACACACACACACACACACACACACACAGAGACTCTGGCAGATTAGCAATCAGTCTGCAACACTGTGAATTTTTCGCTCTTGTACTAGTTGTAGAGAATGTTTCACACACACACACACACACACACACACACACTCTCTCTCTCTCTCTCTCTCTCTCTCTCTCTCTCTCTCTCTCTCTCTCTCTCTCACACACTCACAAACATGCACACACACACACACACACACACACACACACACACACACACACACACACACACACACACACACATACACACACGACATACGTACTTATAGACACATGTACACACATGCTCGCAAGCGCGCACACACACGCAAACACACACACTCTCTCTCTCTCTCTCTCTCTCTCTCTCTCTCTCTCTGAGCTCTCTCTCTCTCACACATCACAAACATTCATGCATGCACACACACACACACACACACACACACACACACACACACACACACACACACACACACACACACACATATCACAGACCAGCCTCAGCTAGGCGCGTAGCAGCAATCAGACAGCGACCCAGCGACTCCTCCCTCTTGTACGGAATGTTCCACATCTCCGTGAAGACACGCCCCCTCCAGCTCATACAGGTTGGTGACAGGGAACTCCAAGCTGTTGCTCTCTTCCATCCCACAATCCTCTTCGTTCATCACCTCCAGCACAGGAGTCTGAGAGCAAGGATATTTTGAGGTCATAATTCACTTTACACTTTCCTGTGATACTTCTTTTTCTGTCATACTGGCAAGACATTGTTAGTATTGGTGGCGTTGATATAGTGATAACATGACATTCTCTGATACTAGGGAGTGTTCTGAATTTACTCACAACTACTGAATCAGGATTGATTTACTCACCCTTTGTTCCTTAACTTAGTCACTACCAGTTGTGTAGGTTGACTTATTTTTGATGTTGCTGTTCCTTGCAAGCAAAACGTACAGGTATATCTTTGCCCTGAAAGAAGTTAGGAAGCTTTCTAAATTGTTAAGATATATTATCTACATCACAGTATGCTACCCATCCTACCTCACTATTTTACTATTAGCACTCAGAACTGTCCAAATTCAAATGCAGTTCAAAACATGAGGTCCTATCATCATCACACACACATAAGGACGTAGGAAGTTCTGTTTTCCTGAAGACAAAAACAAAAAGATCTATCAGTTTTTAATCTGAAACTGACCTACCATTCTCGAGTTGCAAGGTATCCAAGTTTGCCCAATTTTATAATCTGTCTAAAAGTTTCTGAAAGTAAACCTCCTCCTAGATCATTAAATATGATAAAATGATTTTGAAAGTATAATTTGTGGCTTCAGGCTTTGCATAGTCAATACCTTAGCCCATATCAACAAAGACTGTGACATGACATAAAATGTCAGGCCTTATCATGAGGAAAAAACGTCTGATCACATAATTAAAGAATGTGACACGGTCATGAAAATACCCTCTTTGTGACATATACATGTCCAAATAAGCATCCTAACCCAGTAAGACTCTGACATATAGTCTGCATCTAGATTTTTGCGGGAAACTTTCTGACATTACAAACATTTTATCAAGACTTTATAAGCTCTGATTTGTGTGGGTTTTTATAAAGTACACATATCCAGCCTCATTATAACTATAAGTCATTTTTCTAAATTATGCATGTGGCTTTTCAAGGGAAAATATCCTATCTCATAAAGACTTCGACAACACATAGAATTTTCACTAACATCACATTGAGACACGACACTTAATACAGATAGTGCAGGCATTTAATCAAAGGAACCATCCTACTTTCCAGGTCTATTTAAGACTGTGTATAATTTGTATCAGCCGCACACTGTAAGATCTGAGGCCATTTCAACAATTTGTTTTCTAAATATATATTTAAGACAGTTGCCTTGATCATGGCATGTGTTATGGTATGACCAACATGTCAGGTATGTCAGTGTTTTCCACATATCTCTGAAGTCCTTGGTAACCTTTCCCAGAAATTCTACAGGTCCTTGAGCCAATGATACAAACGTCTATTAAAGCTAATGTTGTTTTTAACCCAGTTGTCAGGTCTGTTGTCTGTCTGCCCATCTGGCAATTACACTGAGCAAAACATTTATCCATCATCCCACTTGCACCATGTGTATTTCTCTAACCAACGCCCCTCTTTCTAAATGCTTTTCATCAATTGTCAAACCTCCTCACGACAAGGTTCCAGGTGAATAATGAAGTGACCGCTTTACCTTCTGCAAGCTCTTGGAGTTGGATTGTGTCTGCCACACAAAGTTGATGTTTTCAGTTCATGAATTTTTACTAGTATAGATCTGTCTTTTAAAACTTCAGTCACATTCAGCTTGCCAGTGCACTTTGGACCTTGTTAAACATTTACATTACAGTCATCTTGTGACTCTTGGATTTGTAAACCTATTTTGCAACAATATTCTTTCATACCTAATTTGAAAATAAAATACGACTTTAACAGAGTTAGAAGCAAAGGGAGGAATGCTTCACTTCCTCTAAATACTAATAAAAAGCAAGTTTGGTGAACATGATGGACATGAGAGCTGCTTGGAAAAACTGTTCTTTTTAATTTGACAGCATTCGTGATGTAATTGGACAATACTGAACAGTCTTCTTCTTCTACTTAAAGTATCTGCCATCATCATTTTGACAATTCTGATACTGAAGGAACATTTCGCAGAAGCAGAAAGGTGGATGCAATCCGATGATGATGATGGTAATGATGATGATGATGATTGATAGATCTTATCATTAGATGGCAGTCTGAAGGCAAAAACAAACAAATGCACCCCTTTGGATTGTCTGACAAAAAATCTAAGCATCCTTTTCAAATTATGTGCATAACAGAGGCAGATATCTAACTCTAATCGATGGGGTATATTATCTTATCTGTAGATCGTCTCTCAAGCCTGTTGAGTCTCAAAATGAGTACCCCAATCCCAATCTCCCTAAATTTCAAAACTACCCCTTCCCTACTTTTGTTTTAACTCTGGCCTGGTGGTTTTGTCAATTCTGCACTGTACAAGATTCAGACAAAGTGGTCATCATTAGTCACTGAAACAGTTCCCAACAACATGTCAAGGTGTCTTACAAACCAGTGGTGACCTGACATGATTTTGCTGATATCTGATCAATCTTCTCTCCAATTCGTCACATGTAACTTTAGTTTACTTTTCTTTTCTTTTTCAAAAATATGTTTTTTATGATAACTCAGATTTCTACTACCGCCAGATGTTGACTGAATCATGAACAATCTAACAGAAATTTAAAACTTTCCTACATGTTTAAAAAGAAAAAAAATAATACATTATGTGGATCCATCTTGACAGACTATCAGTATCACTCAAACTTATTTCTTAACTTACACTCAACACTTTTTTTTCCAGGAAAGAGAAAAATGTTATAGGACTCACATCTATCTTAATGTCACTTTGTCAGTCAGTCGATCAATGTTTCAATCATATCATTTCTCTTTAGCTTTCGTTAAAGTTTTAATCTGATCTAGCTATTACATATCCTTAAGGGGTACAACCATCATTTACTGCTTTACTTGAGTTGTATTTCTTGGTGCCTTAACTGTTTCTAAAAATTAAAGCACAGGCCTGCCACATAGTCTTACAGTTTTCTGTATCCTGTGGCCATATAATATAGTGAATGAATTACAACTTTCACAATTTCAACACAGCACATCTCTTAGTCGCACTTCATTTATTCGTGTTTTTTTTTGTTGTTGTTTTTTTCTGCAGCTGAATTGTAGTTAACTGATACATTTTTCCTAACTTTAAGTTTAAGCTAAGCGAGGAGTGGCAAACAAAGTGCAAGAAGCACAGGATAAAACATTCAAGTTACTTTCAAAGTGAAAAATAATCAGTTGAATTGGATCACACAAGATTTTTTTTTTTTTTTTTTTTGGTCATGCATATCCATGAACAATTTTTTTGTGTCAGAAAATCAAACCCTAACTCAACACCTTATCAGAATACATAATTAATATGTTATAATGAACAGTAATTCAATATTAGTTTCCTTTCAGTTTCATTTTTACCTTATTTTAAGGTGATGTGGATACTGACAATGGGCAAAAGATCAGCAGCATGAGCTTAAATAGAAAATAAAATGAACTGTGAAGTCACAAAAATGTGGAGTTAAAAAAAATTAAAGCCAATTATGTAGTAAGTGCATGCACACACACACTCTCTCTCTCTCTCTCTCTCTCTCTCTCTCTCTCTCTCTCTCTCTCTCACACACACACACACACACACACACACACACACACACACACACACACACACACAGATTGATCCATAACCATTTCTAGTTCAAGCTTACAGTGAAATGTCATCAACATAACGACATTCAGTGAAATGGTCACAAATGTAACTGCATTCATGATTTTCTTTGATTGAAAAAAAACTCAGATTTCAATTAATTAAGTACATGTAAAATTTTATCAATTACTTCTCTCAAATGACCACTTCCATGGTAGGATGAATGAGCCTTTCAAAGTAATAAAATGAAGTTTGTGAAACTGCAAACTCCGAGCACACTCCTGTTAATTATCTTACTTATCATACCACCAAACCACCACACTACATTAGCAACACGTTATGCAGTTCCCTCTCAGTGACGCTTCTCTGAACTGACAAACTAAAAACTGTCTCCAGCTACAGCATCCACAGGTCAGTATGAGGTCAGAACCCACCGTTCCCTAATTTACCTCCCCTTACAAGAGAACGGAATTTATAATATGCAACTTATTTCCTATTTTCTAAACTTTCATTTCATTGCGTAAAAAACAGTAACATTTAGTATATAACGCATATCGTGCAACGTACTGACAAATCCAATCACAACTTATGTGGTAACATTTTCACTAATTCCAGAACTGTCTGGCGTTAAAACAGATTCAGCAACTGCAGAAAAGTCAGTTGTGAACTGATAATAGTGATAGTATGCAAGAGGGAATGACCACGCCTTCTCCTACTTACCTCAGTTTCCTCCACAACTTCGTCATACGACGGTGGCAGTGACGGCCCATGTACTGGTCCTTGAACACTCTTGGAGTCCTTCATGTCGATGTCGATGTCGTCCAGTGCATCAAACGATGAAACTGGCTGGTCATCAGTCAAAATTGCCACAGCGTCGCTTAGGTCGTTCTTGGCCATGCGAAGGGCCCTCCGCACTTCAGCTTCCGAAGGGAAGCCCATACTTAGAATCATCTGCACATTTTCCTCACTTATATCCATGATTGAATATCAGTCCATCTACACACTGCTAAAATTTCAAAAAGTTACATATAAAGCAAGAGAAGTGAAAAACACGCAAATGAATCACATCGTTATGTCTCTCAGCACTCTTCCGCCATTGCAAAAAATAAAAATACGTCTCCTCAAGATAAGAATCAGAAAGGGAGAGAAATACGCATTGCGCGTGCGCACGGAAAATGGCCTTTAGTTAAAGTTTCAGTTTCGGTTTCACAATCTTATTTCATCTATCATAGATCACGCCGCTCGGTGGGGTTTTGCGAAGATAAAGTTTGATATCTGGATTTTCAGAAGCATCGTTGAGATGGTTCAAATTATAGATCCATTCTTAAAACACAAATGGTGACAAAACCAAAAGGAAGACCAGAACGCTAGACATTATTTGTGAGTAGCGTCAACACAGGTTTCCGAGCTTGTCATAAGACCTAAATAATGAACGAGTAGAGTAACTCTTCCTCCCAC
>JADBJO010000268.1:615000-622500 GCA_016801955.1 Conus betulinus | reverse complement strand
ACGAGGAACTTACGTTACGCGGCGCAAAATACAACACATACGAAGCACCTTTAAAAGATAAAATCAAAAGTGATCAGTTTATCATGAAAGTTAACATGATTCCTTTTCAGCATCTGACTTAGCAAAATAATCAAAATTTGCATTCAATGATGAATGAATATATGGAACATAAGCACGGAATGTCGTGCCACACAGCTAGTATACAAGGTATGAGAATTAGTTAACTTAAGAAAACAAACATGACCAATATTATTGATCAACAAACTTCTGTGTCACACCATAGATCATTAGCAGTTGCTGTTATTGTCAGTGTCACACAAAGATTTCTCATCCTGACTGCACTGAATTTCAGGCGGCTGAATGAACTCTAACTATCAGCTTCAAAGATAAAGTCATCAAGAGCTTCAGAGTCGGGGGAACTCTTCATCACCCTCTTCCTACTGGGGCTGCTGCACTAGTTCTTTCTTCGTCACCCTCTTCCTGCTGGGGCTGCTCCACTAGGATATCCACTAGTTCTTGTGGCATGAAAAAGCCATCTGTCCACTGGATTTCCAGTTTCTTATCCACAACATGCCAACCATTGCCGTCTGTTTGACGAATGGCTGCAGTTGCCTGTGTCTGCTTCATTCCAGACAAGCGCCTGGAAGTTGGCTCTTCTGACATGCATTCTCAATGAGTCTCTGCATGGTGGGAGCAGGCTCATGTCCACTCCGTTGTAGGTGTCCAACAGGACTGATGGAGTAGTTCCAAAGCGTTCGAGAAACTTCTGGTGCCTCAGTTTGTTTATATCAGTCACGGACCTCCCTCCATACAGAAGGCATGTGAATTGCTCAAGTTTTGCAAATAACTGAGCTGGAATTTCAGTAGATTTTCCCAACTGACTGAAAGTGGCAAGGAACTCTGGGTGTTGCTTTAAGAGTCTGAGAGCCACCAGCTTTCCTTTCTTCACAAAAGCACTGGTCGTGTCACACCCTGT
Source organism: Conus betulinus (assembly GCA_016801955.1). NCBI lineage: Eukaryota > Metazoa > Mollusca > Gastropoda > Neogastropoda > Conidae > Conus > Conus betulinus. The sequence continues at coordinate 621,524 of JADBJO010000268.1, read as the reverse complement.
AAAGGAATGCAATGCTGACTCGCTCTCTGAAGCGTGACATGCGGGACAGTATCCTTTTGCAGCTGTCATTTTGAGAGAGCTTCTGACAGTCTGTCTTCTGATGGATCCATGGAAAGGCGTAGAACCACTGCTCTTGCTTCTTCATCAAAAAAAAAGTCTTCTCTGACGATTCAAATGCCTGAACAGAAGACGTTCAAGAGCTTCCAAGACAAGTTTGTGAACTCTAAGAGCTCTGCTGTAGTGCTTGCCAGTCATGACTTTCTCTATTGACCCACTGGCACAAACACCTGACTCAACAAGAATTTCTTCGAATCCACTGCACCTCAGGCTTTTTCCCAAAGCACACATGTAGGCACAAGTGAGGTGGAATGCGCCCATTCTGATGATGATGTTACCAAACTCTTGCGGGTTCTGCCACACAATGGAATAGGCTTTCTTTGCCACCGCCAGGTCAAATGTCACTATGGTATACTGCTGGCCCACCTGCTTGGAAGCTTCTTGCGATATGCGCAAGATATGCTGCACTGTTGCATTGTCAGTGATAGGAGCGAAGACAGGAGGCATATACTACTCCACTGATGATTCGTTGGAGCTGCTTTGTGCACTGCTTGCTGTGAGAGAAACCCATCCAGCCCAAGATGGAACTGTCTGTGCACTATCCTTGGCCAGAGCCCTGCTGCACATCCACAGAATGTCAGATGACTTTACAGATTCTTCCATGTGAGGTGCTTCTGTCAGTGTAACTGCTAAATTCGGTTCACATTTGCTCTTTGCAAAGCACGGCTCAAGCACTGTTGATCTGCTTGCGACTGATCGATCTTTAGTTCTAGGCAAAGAAGAAGCAGAATTTCAGCCAAGGCATCTGCCCTGCCCTCTGCAACCTGCTGAATAATCAGTCCATGAGCAGTGTGTGTTGTGCCTGCGCCAGATGGGGGTCTCTTCATTCAAATCAAAATTGTCCCAACACAGATGTGTGACCACATCCTGTCTAGTCTGATTGATGGGGGAAGAACTGTCACTCTGTCATCAATGTCCTTGCAGATTGCTGTTTCCAGCCCTAAGATGCACGAGTAGGAAGCACAGATTCCGAAGCGATGGATCAGAGTGATCACTTCAGCACTCCCTGTGAGGTGCCGAAGTGTCATGCCAAGAAGAAGATCCTTTGGCATCAGCCACTGACCTCTTGATGCAGCCTGACAAAGGTCTTGGGGAAAAGGACTTGGCCGATCTTTGATTTCTTTCTGATGACTCCCTGCCCTTTCTTTCCTGTAATGAGTACTGACATAAACTCTTTTTGAGGTAAGGTGGTGGACTGATAGCATCACTCAGCAGAAAACTGGCTGAGGGAGGCCAGGGCATTGGCCGGGCTTCTCGCTGAGCACAGTGAATGATCCTGCGAGAGACTAGAGCTGCTTCCTCCAGCCTCTTGGAAACAGAGGCAGCAGTCTCAAACGCTGTCTCAACTACTTGACCTTTGGGAACAACTGACGAATAGACGAGTTTACTACTACTGTAATTAGGTTGCCACAACTGTATTGGCTGCCAAATTCTTTTTTCCAGCTTGGGCTTTAGCTTGCCTGTTCTGTAATTTTCATTGTAATGCTGGGGTGTATTTTCAAGCATGTATTGCTGATATTTTTCTCTTAACATGGTCACCCGTTCTACATTGCTTCCTTCAATAATGCTGTCCTTCACATATTGAACAATATGGTAGAATGCAGCTTTGTGTGCAGCTTGCTGTTCAACGGTTTGGGCATCTTTGATGGTTCTCTGGTTCCTATCATCCTCTCTAGTGTAATCTTTACGACATGAGCTGTGATAATGTGCTTCTCGAGCAACCAAGTCAATGTCTTGCACCTTCAAAAGAATGTTTTGGTCTTGTTTTTTCTGGGCTGCTTCTTTAATAGAGTCCTCAGCTGTTTTTGTGACACATTTGACCAACCTTTCAACATGTCTTTTCTTTGCAATACGATTCTTATCACATAAAAGGCATTTGTCAGCAGGCAACAACACTCTGGTCGCGCGATTGGGTTTGTTGCTCTTGTTTCTTTGAGGAACTTGATTCTCCCTCCTCGGGTGGATGCTTTCGTTTCAAAAGTCTGGAGATATTTGTAAAATTAGTGTAACACCATCTGTGATAACCCTGTTGATGCGGAATTTATTCATCTGGTATCTGGGAACAAATGCCAGTCAACCGTTCACTTTCACTGCCATGTTTTTTTTCTGACCTCAGCTGCCTCTTTGATTTTCCTGAAGTCACACTTAGAAAGCTGTCTTACTTTGCAGTCTCTTTTATTCTGCTGAAAGTGAATGATGCAGACTGCACCCACAGTCTTCGTTTTCTTTCCGGAAGCCTTGCTGGATTTCAGTGTCAGAGGTTTCTCATCTGCCATAACTGGATGCAGGTGAGATCACTGCAACACACTACAGAAACCCGAATTAGAATGCTATCAAACTGATAAAAAGGTTGAATTAGTAGAAAATTGTCCTTTTTCTTATTAAAACAGCCAATTATAAAGAGACAATGTCGGTACGATGTAAACCGTGGACAGTGCGATGAGGTTCGGAGGGTGCACGTACTAGAACTGGTCCTACAGACACAAACAGCAGCTGCTGACTTGCAGACAACCTGATTAGTGTAGTAAAATGGTCAAGCTATTGAGCCATTATCATGTACAAAAATCCCTGGGAGGGGGGGGGGGGGGGGGGGGGGGGGGGGGGGGGGGGGGGGGGGGGGGGGGGGGGGGGGGGGGGGGGGGCCAGCTCATGGCCTATGAGAAATTAATTGAGAATCTGTGAATTAATGTTGACGGTGTTTTTTTCAGACACAATCCTGTGTATTATGAACCCTTTGTTGTATTCTAATATAGGACTTAAGGGGAGAATTTGAACCGTTTCATAGTCTGAGTCCATGAGACTGCTGTTTGTTAGGAAGACTAATTTGACTACTCGCTTGTTTAGGTTCAGCCATGGTTTGAGGGTGTTAGCGCTAGCAGAGTCCCATAGAGTAGACCCATAGTCTATAATATGACCGAATATGAGACTGGGAAAAGAGCTTGCGTGGGTGAACGTCGAGGAAGCTTTTGATTTGTTGTTGTTGTTGTTTTTTTGTTTTGAGAATTTACAGACTTTCTGTGAAATTTTAAAAAGTATTTACATAGCTCCACCGAAAAACTTTGTAGATGCCAGAATCTTCAGCTTGATGAAGGCAGGCAGATAACGAAGAAGAAGAAGAAGAAGAAAGAAGAAGAAGAAGAAGAAAGAAGAAAAAGAAAAACGTAGACAAACGAATCACAAGACAAAACACGATGCGTTTTGACCTCTTAGGTCTTCTTCAGGCAATAATACACAACTCTCAGGACAACGAAAATCAATCACTTGTCTTCATCCAATTCGGCGCAAGACTGGCGTTGATTTCGATGAAAGTGTTTGTTTTTTGCACAGAAAGGTTATGTGAAGATGCCAACTAATATTATTGACTTTTGTTATTTCTTGCATTTTGTAGTATGTAACCTATTCAATGGCTTCATCTTCATGATGTAGGGGAGGGAACTTAATTGTGTGTGTGTGTGTGTGTGTGTGTGTGTGTGTGTGTGAGAGAGAGAGAGAGAGAGAGAGAGAGAGAGATTTTACATCATATCGGTAAAAAGACGGACCCGGCTGAACCCTACGTCTTCGGCGGTCGAGTTTTTCAGACAGGTTCGTACACATAAAGGTAAATGACACTTTCCTTCGCTTCTGCCAGTATCAGTTTACAGACAAGGATTCAAAGATTAGAAAGAGGTAAGCGGAAGAGAAGCAAGCAACTTTTTTGTTTTTCAAAGAACAGAAGACTTTCTGCTGTTGTGATGGACTGGATTCGGCATTGTTTACTATGGAAACAGCGCTACTGTGTTGTCTCACGCTAGTCTCGCTCAGGCACTCCCAGTCCTACTTTCGACACACAGACCTTCCTTTTGCACACCATTCCAGCCTTGCGTCAGCTAGTTTGAATTCTGACTGGAACACATTGATATGCCTGAATAGATTTTCTTTTGTCTTCTTTCCTTTTTTTTTCATAAAAAAAAAACAAAAAAACGTTTGCCAATTTTACAACAGAAAATAGTGTGCCCATGTATTGAAGGGACATTGCCAGTTTTACAACAGAAAATAGTGTGCCCATGTTTTGAAGGGACATTATCCAGACACGTTCCAAAACGCAAGATAAATCTAAGGCAATGAACGTGTTTAATGCTCCAGTCCATTGCTGGAATTTTATTTCACATTGCTTTCCAGTTTCAGACGTTTTATTATCATATATTGTGTGTTCTGTTTTTAGCCTGTCAGTGTCAGTGTCTGCTTTAGTGCTGTACACCTGTGTAAGTGTAGATGGATACTGTCAATTTGCAGGGGTCAGTGCAACTTCTTCATCGGATGGTCTGTTTTGTCTTTTTTGGTGAGGGCTGCTTGCAATATTTTGATATTTTTTTTAAAAACTAGAATTATAGGCCTACTGCTTCTGCAATCAGGCTTCAACTGTACATGCATCCATTCAGCTGCAATCAGTTTCTGATAACAGCAGTGACTTTACTAATGGTCCCATGTTGAAAAAAACATTTTTTTTAGTTGTTTTGAGACATCCTCTGAAGTGTTAGATATAGACAGAGCTATCAGAGAGAGAGAGAGAGAGAGAGAGAGAGTGTATGCATAGTGTGTGTGTGTGTGTGTGTGTGTGTGTGTGTGTGTGTGTGTGTGTAAAAAAACATGCTGACAGTTACATTTCATTTTTGATATAAATCTATATGATGGTACTCGTGCTAGGTATTGTGACAAAGGGACCAAGGCCAGAGCCATAGAATGTCGACAGGACGATTGAGTCGACCCTTCCTCGGCAGCCTCCTACAGTAGCCGACACTCGCATGCTCCTATGCTTCACGCACTTCACATTCAGGCAGCGAGCTGAGGCAGGAATGCAAGGCAGCTTATCTCACAATACAAGAAGACCTCAACGACCCCATAACCAGCAGACAGGAGTTCATACAAGGTCAGTTTCTGAGTTATACTTAGTCAGTGATGCATGTTGTCGCTGTTTCAGTGTTTGTTTTTTTGTGACTTTAGTGACTCAAAAGAGATCTTAACTTTGAGAAGGCTGGGAACTGTAACTTAAAATGGTAAATGTTTCTTTTCTCTTTTTTATGTATGTTGAACAAAAAAATTATCTTCCCCGTTGATATCTTTAAAGTTCAAAATACAGGGATGCCAACTTTCTGTAGATTTCTGCTTTCTTTCCCCTTGTTAAGTGCAGTGGAAAAGCATCTGCTTTGATCCCTTGAAAAGCAAGCCAAGAGAAAAACAAACTAATGATTTTACCTGTGTTTTCTCCAAAGCAGTTACCATTTCAGTTTGGTCAAGTGAAAAGAATATGAAGTACATTTAAGTATGTCCACAATACGTTCAGGAAATAGAAACTGCAGCGGGGAGAAAAAGTACTATAAAATTGGCAATTCACCCCACCATCCCCCCCCCCCCCCCCCCCCCCCCCCCCCCCCATTGTGCCCATTGCTGCATGTTTGTTTAACTAAATCTCAAGTGGCACTCAATGGACAGATTAACGGAAAGGCTGACGGAATGTTCCATGAGATTGACAGACCTGATAGATACTGGACTGATTCTTTTCAAGGTTCTTGTTTTTGATGTATTAATGAGGTGAAGGTTTAATGTGTGCCAACAGTGTAACGTGTGTGATGATGTCTATCATCTGTGCCTGTTATAACGTAGCCCAGTAAAAAGGGGTTGTTCCGCCAGGAACTGAGTAGAAACAGTGTATAATAATTAATATCAATAATGCTGTTTGTACATGGTATAGTGTCCATAAAGTATGTAATAATGTTGTCGGTACATTGTGCTGCATATTGTTTGTACATGTTACTGTGCAAATACAGTGTTGTTTCTGCCTGTTAATGTGTAAAAGCAGTGTCTAGTATATCACAGCATTGCATGATAGGCTACTTTTCTGTGTGTTATAGTGTCAGTACAGTGTGTGTAATGATGTTACAGTGTTGAAATAGTGTGTTTTGATGTTGTCTGTGTATGTTATGATGAAGATACAGTGTGTTTTATTACTATTAACATCTGTGTATGTTACAGTGAAAACATGTGTGTAATAAAAAGTCTGTGTATGTTACAATGAAAATGCAGGGCTTGATAATGTTGTCTGTGTATGTTATAGTGAACAGACAGTGTGTTTATATTGTCTGTGTATGTTATGGTGCTGAAACAGTGTGTAACAGTGTCGTGTGTGCATTTCATTTTACTCTGTAAACTCAGCATGTAACTACATTATCTGTGCGTACTACAGTGTAAAATTATTGTATAATGGAGTCTGTGTTGCAGTGTCAAAGCAGTGTTTGTAGTGTTGTCTTTGTTTACAGAGTAATGGATAATGATATTTCTCTGTGTGTAAACAATGTTGCTTCCATCTGCTTTACTGTGTGCATTACCATGTAATAAATGATATGAAATGGGTACAGCAGGTTATAATGGTG